>JAVTVY010006452.1:0-41526 GCA_036873755.1 Hanleya hanleyi
GCAAAGACAGGAAAGTTACCCCCGGCCTGTTTGGTGTAATGATCGACGTACCTGGCTGTATGGCATTGATAAGGCACCTTCATTATGCAAAGTGAACCGCTCGGACTTGACGGAAATGAAGTGTCAGCACCACTTTTCCTCGTTCGAATGCCACCGGTCGTCCCGTGTCGTCCCTTATATCGATGACGATGGAGCTAATATCGGTCTGACTGACCGGTAGATACACGATATGCCTGAAACTGTGGGTGACTTGAGCTCCATACGTGCCTTTCACCGGGCAGACGCGCAGTAGAGGTACGCTGCTGTCGCCGACAATGTGTGCATCGACCACGTCCGAGTAGACGTACAGGCCATACATACCACCACGCATGTCCATCGGGATGTGGCCTATCTCGCCGGTGGGGCCAGCGTACCCCTGGTAATTGAAATCCAGCATTTGCTGTAGGGTAGCACTGAGTTCGACACTCACGTCGGGGCTGAGCGTGAGATTGGCCATGTCGTTGGGTGCGTTGTAATCGAAGTCCACATGATTTTTGAAGGGGAAAGATTTGATGGGTTTTGAAGTATTCGTGACGTCTCGTAGAGACTTATAATGCATCAGACTTCTCAGCCCACCCATGAACGCCTTGGGGGTATCGTATTGACCTTCGGGTAGTTTGAGTCGAGTTTCTTGTCCTTCGTAGGTCACCTCGTACCATACTTCATTGGCTCGCACGTTGTACCACGAGTAAGGGTATTGGATATCCACGAGTCCACATTCCCAGCGTCCAGGTAAATGCAACGGTTGTGGTAACTGGGTCACGTACTTGGTCAAGGTGTTGTCAGGAAACACATCAGCCGAGCTGTTACTGGGTAGGGTGAGGTAAAACATGATGACTGAGCTGTCCTGCTGCTGCTGCTGTTGGTTTTAATACTTCTCCCAGCCCTTGGGCGCTAATCGTCGTGATGATTTAGCTCTTGGTGGTTGCAGGTGGTGGCGTGGTAAAAGGGGTGAAAACGTAGGTGCCCGCCGTGGTGGTGATTTGGGTGGTGACTCCGGTTCCCAAGGTTCTGGTGGTGTACTCACATTCTGCATAAAGGCCCAGCGCTCGGGGTTCCCCACCAATTCCTGTGGTACATGCATGTCTTTCAAGCCTTGAGCGAAGACCTCCCATCCTCGAGGATTCGTGTGCGTCCTGCGTTGACGCATCAGGTCATTCACTAAATCCGTCATGTGGGTCCCGGGGACCACCTGATTCTGTACCAGGAGTTCGCCTTTATCATTCCAAGTCATGTTAGGATTCTGTTTCATCCGTTGTAATACCAGGCCAGCTTGTTTCTTGAACGAGGCAGGTACACTCTTCAGGACTTCGTCTTCGACCCACTGTGGGGCTGTGGAAGGTACTCCACCCGGCTGTTGGAGCGGTGCTGAGGTCGGCGGTGTGTCACGTGGTGATGGTGGTGGTGCTGGAGCAGAGAGGGTTTTGTATTGGTCCATGAACGTCATGTACCGCTGAAGCGTCTCATTGTACCGTTGTACTTTCTCACTATCGCTTAACCCCGGTCTCTGTAAGATCTGTTGCATCTCTCCATCGAGGGTGTTTATCGTCTTCACCGTAGGTGGGACAGGGTAGGGCGATTGGAGGTTTTGAAGGAGCCGAGGTTCGACGAGGACCATTTTTTCGTGTGGTTCATTGTCGGCCGAAGAGTCCACCCAATACTGGACCCAACACGGAAGCGGCCAACGGTGCTAAGATGGCCCCGAGAAATCCACCTTTCTGTAACACCTTTTTCTTTTGTGTTTGAGATACTCGCTTCTGGACTAAGGTTCGGATACCTGTCTTATGCTTGGTCAACTTGGTCTTCTGAGCCGGAGTCAGTGGTACGTTGCCTTTTAAGATATTGAGTCCAATCTCGCACAGACAGCACACGAGAGCAGGGTCCGCACCGCGTACAATGGTTCGGACTAACTCGGGTGGGGCCGTCTTCAATACACGGAGCGTGGGAGCGTGCTTCCGTACTCGCCCAGACATCCTGTACAACTAATGCTAGAACCCACAACTCTGCTCTTTTTATCTACTTCAGAGACAAAAAATCAACCCTACTGTGGTATTCATTCTTTTTTATTATCCCCATCATCAAAACACACACACCCCAGCTGGGGGAGCCACTGTAGGTGTGTTTACATCATTTTTGCATGTACACGTGGTGAGTCTCTCCGGGAAAGATGCCGGTCCGTAGTCGAAGGTGGTCGGGGGTGGTTTGCTTCAGGTCGAAGAGCATATACCCGTGCTGAGGGGTTGTGGCATCTTTAAAGGCTTCCAATGCAAACGGTGTGCGGCCGGGGTACATCTGTCTCGCCAGGTGCAGCAGTTGAGTGGTATCTCTCGGGTTTTTGAAGACCACCATGTAGTGGGCATTTAAGCTGATGTTCCGATGTTCTTTGTTTTTACTGAACAGATTCTGCACAATGTAGATGATGCTGAGCCGTCGATGGTGGCTGCCTTTGGTAAAGAGTTGGGTGACCCGCGCATCCGTCTCCGCCATGAGATCATCCAGAACCACCAAGGTGTCCGGTTCCAAATCGGCCAGGTTAGGTAGGCCTTCCACGAACGTGATGTGGGGCATTGCTGAATACGCTGCCTGCCATTCTCCGTAACACCACACGACTCGGGCAATGGGTGGGTGATCATGCTGTCGGCGTGTTGAAGGAGCTTCCTGACGAAGTGCGTTTTGCCGGAGCCCGTCGGTCCTGCGATGACGCAGGTGAAGGGATGCTGCCACCGAGGGTCCATGGTTCGAGCTGTATGCGCTGTCGTGGTAACCCGCTCTTGTAAATTTGGTACGAGTGAACTGGAGTGGTGGTGGTGGGCACAACGTCGGTTGTCGTTGTCTGTTCACGTTCAGGGATGATGATGGTGGTGATGGGTACAACGTGGGTCGTCGTCGTTCTCGGTTCACTGTGAGGGATGAAATCCGGTGGGTCTTCAGACGTAGTGGATGTACTTGGTGTAAGTGTGGAGCTTACACTCGTTGTGGCTTGTACACGGGGTGTGGAGGTGGTGGTGACTGGGCTGGATACGACTGGTGCTCTCTGTAGACCGGTTTCACTGGTGGCTGGTGTTCTCAGTTGGTTAAGTAACGTGCTGACATAGGCTACATCGTAAAACATACCTCCGTACAACACACTCAGCAGGGTTAGCACTAGTACACCAAAGCCTACTTGCACTTTGCGCGTTTTGGAAGACGCTGTGTTCAGAGACGGTTGCACCGTGTTCATGGTTGGACGTGGAATGAAGGAGGACGGTAGTGGTGTCTGGTTTTATAGCCGTTTCACCTGGTTGGCAGCGACCCAGGAATTGAAGGAACTGGACCAGCCTTGCCATTTCACGAAATGAAACAGTTTGCCACGTCGACGTTCCGTTTTCAAAATCTGCTCCACCGTGTAGTAGTCTTGCTGTGATTTTACGACAGGCTGTAATTCCGGCTCGTAAAACGTGCCTAGCAGCGGTTCCCCTTGAAGATCTTCCAGTTCGTAGACTCGCCGCTGTCGGGCTAGGCGCCGTTTAGTCAGGAAGTGCTCATCGCTCCAGTTGGGCAAGTAACTTTTCTCGAACTTGCCCTTGACTTTACTGATCCGTACAGGGTCCCCGACCTTGAACATCTCCTTCGTCGTTCGCTGCGATGGCCTGGGGTACAAGACACGCCGGACTTGGGCTTCATTGCGTTGGGTCACGGTAATGGGGGCTCTCTGTATACTTCGATGATAGGCTCGATTGTAACCCATCACCAGTTTCGGGAGAACATCGATGTACCGCCTTGTATTCTTATAGGTGAAATATTTATACATGCGACCTTTAAATGTCCTGTTGAACCTTTCCACCACGGATGCCTTGGTCTCGTTGTACGTATGGAAGAAAAACACCTTCTGGGCTTTCAGAAAGGCTTGGAACGGTCTGTTGAGGAATTCCGTGCCTTCGTCGGTTTGCAAATACAAAGGTTTGCGCCCGGTCTTGAAGATGTCTTTGAACGCCGCTATGAGATTCGCCCCCGTTTTCGTCCGGATGGGTACCACCCACGCATACTTCGATAGGATATCGATGCACGTCAAGATATATCGATTCCCATCGTTGTGTTTGGCAAAGGCGCTCATATCGACCAAATCCGCTTGCCACTGGGCATCTATTCCTCCCACGATGACCCGATTCCGTAGAAAATGGCGACGGACAGCTCGATGTAAGGTATAGGTGTCTTGTTTTCTTAACCAATCTCGGACTTGAGCACGTTGTATCCCCTGGGGTTTGGCCGCTCGATAGAGAGCCGACAATGCACTATAGGCCGCCGGACTGTCGGGACTGTAGTATAAGTTATCCAACACCTTCTCCCAGCGCTTCATGGTGACACAATGATGATGGACCCGGAGAGTATGGTTTATTTATAACAAGTTTCTACCACCGTTGTGTTGGTTGACTCAGTTCAGCCGGGTAATCAATGGCCTCGTCGTCGTCGGGTTCATGTAGTTGTTCATGGGGTTCAGCCAGCGCGTCCTCCATAGCACGAGCCCACGCCAACTCGTCTGATGATCGCTGGTCCGGTGTAAACAGCTGGTCCACAATAGGCACTACTTTCTCCAAGGCTGACCACAGATGGGGGTCTAGGGTGAAGCTTCGCGTAGCATCTTGGTAGCGGCCCAGGCGTGCGAAGAAAGGCCCACGGTATACGTAGATGGCATTGTCTATGTGGATGAGGTGTCCGTCGAGCTCATCGCTCAACACCCGTTTAAATTTGGCCCAGCCGTCACGCTGTAGCGTCACCGTATTCGATACGGTCTCAGCGGGCGCCCAGCAAACAGCTCCACAGTCTTCCACCAGGGTGACTTTATCTTCATAGACGTGTAACCCCACCTGGGGTGTAAGGGGCAGGATGGCTCGTAGGACGGATGACATGCTTGCTCCAATGTCGAACGGTGAATGACACACACTCTGTCTGACCCTCGTATTTATAGTGTCAATACCACAGCGCCAGGGTCAATAGGGCACAGACTAGTATGAGGCCAACCAGCCGGTGCTGGTTCCGGCGTGAGCGCTCGTGGTGCATAGCCCGAGCATCAAGGATGGCTGTCATAGTCCAGTAGTGGTGAGTGATGGCACGCCTCTCCATCGAGTGCACTCTGTGGAGGACCGCTTCTGTGAACTCGTTCAGGTGAATGCTATCACCGTCGAGGTCACCCAATAACACCCGTTTCAATGTAGTCCAGCCTTCCGGCGATAAAGAGACACGCGCTGGTTCAGACGTACACCAACACCTACTGTCGTCATCGATGAGCTCCACACGTTTGGGATACAACAATAGGGTGCAGTTCGGTGTAAGAGTGCGGGTCTCCCTCACACGCTCGTCTTCAGGCAAGACTTCAACCGGAGGTACTGCTGGGTCCCAGGGAAAATCTTCTCCACGTCTCATGCTTTCGTCTAATACAAGCGGGTAGGCAAGCAGGCTGGCTAGAGGTGAAGCAGGCAGGCAGGCAGGCAGGCAGGTAGGCTGGTCAGGTCAGGTCAGTCAGAGTGCTCCGCAGGGTAGTGCAATGAATACACCCCACCCCTAAAAATCGCCTGCTTTTATACGTTTTTCTACAATCCGCCATCTTAAACCCACCACCCACCACCACCCACCCACCCACCACCATCTTAAACCCACCACCACCCACCCACCCACCACAATCTTAAACCCACCACCACCCACCCACCACCATCTTAAACCCACCACCACCCACCCACCACCATCTTAAACCCACCACCACCCACCCACCCACCACAATCTTAAACCCACCACCACCCACCCACCCACCACAATCTTAAACCCACCACCACCCACCCACCACAATCTTAAACCCACCACCACTCACCCACCCACCACAGCCGCCATTTTGACCACACACACACAAGTCTAGACATGCCTTGATCACGTGATCAAGTTCCTCCACACTCCGCCACCGGGGGGAACAAAAAAGTAGGTCAATGAGACCTGTAATAGCCTTTCTCTACTACTTGTGTTGCCGTTTTATTTTTCCTTTAGATTACCAGACTAACCGCGTTATGTGCGTTTCGATCATTGACGTTGTTGAATCCTCTTAACTAATGAATATCATGTGTAGCAGATTAAGGTAGTCCGCTGGTGATTTTGGGTCATTTTGTCTGTTTTCACAGTAGGTTATCTCCCTTTCCTAGGTTAAGAGATATGGATTTCCTTCAAAAGTCTTCAAGCCAAGAATTTTGTTCAGCAACTTCATCCAGTTTGATAAATTTTGATAGACCTTATGATTATCTTCAAACAGTTAGAATTTAAGCAAAAGTTAAATACTATTTATACCATTTTTTCATAAATATGCTTCAAAACCAAGGCTATTCCCTATGTCTTTTGGGTTATCAAATGGAACCTGGGTCACTCCATTTAGCAGTGTCTACAGCCAAAAACGCACACGACCCTGCATTTTTTTCCTTGTTTTACTTCACATTACTCAAATATGAATGCAACAAAAAACGTTGTTCAAAAAGTTACTTACTTTGATTTACCAGCAGCGGACATCCTTAATTTATATGTCGCAATTGACACAGCAATTTCACAAGTGTAACATACTTAACAGTAATATTTTGGCTTTAGAGAAGTGAAAACTCCTTGCAGTCTTTTCCGCATTCCTACAGAGATAACAACTGCTACAATAAATGTTAGAAAGAAATAAGGGGTATTTTCGACTCTCTGTAAGTTTGAAGAGGATATTCGTACCACTTGCATCCTAGTTACTCTACGATTGTGAATGATCATATACGAAACGGAAATCTTGGGTATCTAAATAACCGTATGGGCTATGAAGTGTAATGCACCTGCTACTTTCCTGAGACCCATGCCATTTGACCTTCGGTGGTTCACTTTGTATGAAGTTTTTGTTTACCTCGACATGATTGTTTTGAGCAAGAGATTCCCACAGAATCCATGAGCAATCGCACACAAGTAAACTTAATTAAGCTCAAACATTCCAAATGCTAGATGACGCTTGCCTGTTTAGCTAGCGATAATGTACAACTGTCTCCTATTTGGCTTCACTCGACGAGGCATTAAAATTCGACATAGATGCATCCAGTAAATCAGTTGGTGCGAAGCTTCGACAAACGCAGGGTGGTACTGTTAAGTTTATTTTTCATGTCAGTCATTTCTCAAACATAAGAGCAGAAATTGAGTTTTGCCTAATTTTGCACATAACGAGTCGTTCCGTTGTGACTGAGAAGAATTGCATCAGCAGAAAATTATCAGGAAGGTTACTTGTTGAAATTGGCCCGATGAACGTCGCGAAGAGATCACTCTGAGCGTTGAGGAAAACCAGGCACAGGCGAAAAAGAGGGAACAGGACATTTAAATTGTCACGGACATTTCCATTGTGTTAAATGAACACCCCAAGTCTAAGCTCGAACTTAATATCCCAGAAAGTCATTCAAATAGAAAGACTCGTCAGTGACGATATTAAAACTGAACAATTATGTTAGCTGAAATTATATACTGACGACGGCCGTCAACGGCATGTCAAATCAGATGTCTGTATTTGAAAATACAATGTCCTGATTTATAATACTTGTAAACATCACTGAAATTGTTTGACATTTCTCTGGCGAAACTGGGTTATGTTCAGTTACTTTTCTTTTTTCATATCCGGTTAGATTTCGTGACTAACACCGTTATGTGCATTTCAGTTATTAAATTTGTTAAATCTCCATGCCAGATGAATATAAATTTCCAAGTCGCCTTCGGTACAGCAATTCTACAACAAGAGTAGCATGCGTAAAAATAAGATTTGGGCTCTGGAGAAGTGTAGATCCCTTCCAGTTGTTCCAACATTCCTACAATACAAAGGGAACAATGTCTTGAATAAATGATATAACTAAATAGGTGGTTTGGACTTCTCTGTTAGATATGCGTACCATATCCCATGAAATTTGCCATTCTAGATTATAATCCATTGGTAATCCAAAAAGCAGAAACCATGGATATCTATATATATGTGTGGGCTGTGGAATGTAATGACCTGCCACTTTCCAAAAAAACCATTCGAGTTATCTTTGAGGGCGAAGTCGCTTAGTCTAAAAGTTTAGTTTACATCGATGACATAATTGTGTTGGGCAGGAGTTTCTACAGAACCTACAACCAATCGTGGGCTCGAACCTTCCAAATGCTATAAGCGGGCTAACCAGAAAGATCCGCTCTGACAGCCTTCAAAGTATAACTACTTCTGCTTTTCTCTCACCATCTACTCCATGGGAGCTTTGACTGATACAGTGTGGTACAGATAGGTTAAGTTGCCTTCAGCGCAGTAATTGCGTCTTCAATTGATTGGAGGTGCTGAATGAAAATGATGTCGTCAGTTTACTGTCCCGGTCAACATGACGAAGTTAACGAGTTACAAGCTGGTCGAGATGCGTTTCCATTTACTGGGAGTAAGTGGTAAGTGGGTATCGGAAGTTTAATATCGGGTGCTGGTACAGCTGCTTTGTTCGAGTTCAGTGAATTACAAAATAAAATCTATTGGCTCTGGGCAAATTAAGCCATGTACACACAAGAATAAAATGACCTGAACAAAACATCTCCAGTGAAATTGAACGATCGCACCCTTCAACCGGAAACGAAGCAGTAAAGCAGCGTCCTGGAGTTGTTTGAGAAATGCAGGGAGTTCCAGTAAAAATAGAGCCCATTTGAGATCAACCAGGTGACTAGTCTTGATGCAATGGCACGATCTCGCCTTTAACCAGTTATATACTGTGTTATTTCGGCAAGTTAGAACGCTCGTTCATTAAATTCCATCAACGTAGAAAAGCTCTGAGTTTATTGTATTATTATGATGCATACTTGCAGAAGGTTTATGTGGAAGATCTTGCAACGAAAATAAAAACAATTTCGAAACTTTGACAGAATAGTGCATTTCTGGCGAATCCGATTGATTCTTGAGTATTTCTTTGACGGTTCCTGAATCTCTTAAGCATCACCTGTTTCTTTGAGCCTTGTTCGACAATCTATATGTATTGAAACTCAAATAGTGTACAGATGAACAATCAGTAATTTAATCGAATTCCTGGGAATGCCAATGCGAATGAAGAGCATCTATCACCGTGAGAAAGTGACACTGGTAACAGTTTGGAATTGAAAAAAGTTTGTGACCACATCGTGATCATTTAATGTTCCTTGGAATGCTGGTTTTCTGCCTTGGGCGTCGTTGGTTGACGTAAAACGCCACGATATGCTTGTCACAAGGTTTTTTAACCCATAAATGAAGAAAATCTCCTCTCTTGGTTTAGGAGAATAGTATGAACACACTATATAAGGACACAAATATACGGTCAGGCTGCTCGGATATGTGTTCTCTAGTGCTTCATTCTGTGGTCAGACATCAAAATTAGGTTTTCCACCAAAATGTCTCCAGGTCAAATTAATAACGCCACAGATTCTGATGAAAAGGGGACGCGAGCACAGGCGACTTGTAGCAATTCAACCCAACATCGTCGTCGCCGACGTCTCGTGTCAGCCCCGTCTTGACATTGTCGGACAGCTGGATGGTGGTTTGAGCATGTTGTTGTTGTCTTGCTTCGGTTTTCTTCTCCAAATTGAAGCATGACAATTTACGCTCGACGTATTGTGCCATAAAGGTGTCGAGTCAATCGTAAACACGAAGGACACTTGCCATAAGAGCTGGCTGATTCAAAGTACCGATTACAATATAGCTCTCCTGATAATCTAAACTTACCTTAAATGTGTGCGGGGGGGGGGGATTAGCTGCCCCTCTAGTATGAGGGCTATACGACGGTCCCAGTCACCCCCAACGAGGGTATTAGATAATTTTATTACGAATCACCCACCTCTGAAACTGCCGTACATCTACTCTCTATCCCCTCCTGTGCACTATTTTAAAATCTTGCCCACTATTGTGAAATAGTAACGCATATGTCGCCGTCTGAATTATTTTCCAGTCGAAAACTTCAACTCTCTACGGGCCATGTTGATGACGTCACGGTATATGTGTGCTGGGTCGTTTGCAATTGAACATGGCGCGTATAAATTGGAAGTTGTCGACTGTAAAATTCAGACGGCGAAAATTCAGATATATATGCGTTACTATTTCACAATAGTGCGCAAGATTTTAAAATAGTACGCAGGAGGGGATAGAGATTAGATGTACGGCAGTTTCAGAGGTGGGTGATTCGCAATAAAATTATCTAAAACCCTCGCTGGGTGTGGCTGGGACCGTCTTATTGCCCTCATACTAGAGGGCTATATATTACTTAGCTAGGGGAAGATGGACTGGTATGCAAGTTAGAAAACTAATGCACCTGCAAGTTAGAATCGCATGTCGGGGAATTTCCTTTAATCCGCTATGTAAAAACCATAACCCATCAACCAAGCTCCGTAGATTTCCAGTTCATGAAACACTTGCGGGAGTCAATGGATCGTGCATTTGCAGCAAGTTCATTTGCAGTTCATGCGGTACATTTGAAGCGACTGGGAACTGTGTTTCTCCAAATATTGACAATAACCCGAGTTCTTTGCAACAAAACCTTGTGTAGAGCATACCATAGCCAGGCCCTCCTAAGAAACGGTCCACAATACGACAAAAAGGTTGAAAATCCTGTCAAGTTTGAACATATTTCTTCGATTTCGAAAGAAAACTCATCGGTTGGAGAAGCAGATGCGGTCTAAAACTGTGCAGGGATCTGTGGCCTTACTATTCGTCTGATAGGTCCAAATAAAAATTCTCACGGCCCCTAGAGTAACCAGATGCTCAACGCAGTAAAAATAATGACCTTAACGAGGTAAACAGTTACACACCACAAGGAAACTCAAATTGCCATGTCAGAAAAAACAATTTTCCCGCCATATTGCTAACGTTTTGTCATCTGCATACGTCACTTCCGTCACCGTTTTCAGGACGGACTCGCGGGAATCGACGAAGCATTCACCGTCAGGGATCGTTCACGCAACCGAAACCAACAAAGCGGTATCTGTTGAAGAAGGAGATGCAGTCGTTTCAGACCGCATCTGCTTCTCAACCGATGCGTTTTCTTCGAAAATCGAAGAAATATGTTCAAACTTGACAGGATTTTCAACCTTTTTGTCGTATTAGGAGGGCCTGATGGCGTTTTACGCCAATAAGTGACGTTCGACGTGGACACGCAGCATATCCATGAATATCGACTGACTACAATGTGGTTGCAAGCATTTTTCTTATTTTACTCGAAAAGATATCCGTCGATATTTTTCTGGAAAAGAAATCGCTCTTCACTCGCCTTGCCGTTGTCAGGAATTTGGATAGATTAATGATAGTTCGTCTGAAATGGTCCAGTATTCGAATTCTAATGTAGGTAGATTGTTAACCGGAGCTCAAAAGAACAGGTAATCCATTGGAGATTCACGAGCCGTCGAAAGAAATACTTAATCATCAATCTGATTCGTCAGAAGCAAGCTGTTCTGTCAAAGTTTCGAATATTTTACCAGTGAACCAACCATAATCCCCGTTTACTCTTGTTTCTGACTGACACGTGGACGGTGAGGCCCAAGTGAGAAAAGACCTACGTTATATGATCTGATGTTTCCAATCTATGTTCTTGTATGCAGTGTTTCTTTTAGTCTGGAAAATGACCAAACACCTAATTGTTTATACTATCGTCCTAGATCGTGACATGGATATATAAAAGTGAGTAGGATGAAGAAAAGATGCAATTAAGGCAGGTTTGCTAAAAGCATCAGGAAAAAAAAGAAGAGAAATTGAGTGTAAACCAACAGTTTCTTTCGATCTTTAGAAACACATATCAGTGACATATCCTGCCGATCTGTAATGGGTACATTAATCTAAGAGGTATTAAGAATGCCGACAAATCTCTCCTGTGATTATTGGATGATCTTTACTTAAACATGGCAGTGTGACTAACGTCACAGGACGTACGAAGTAGTGTAGGCATTAGGACTGCATCCTGCCTATATTAAGCCCAAGTCAGATTCACCAGAAATTTTCATCAAAAGTAGATCAGCTCAGAACTTATGCACGTTCGTGCAAAAATCAAGATTCTGGTGTCAACGGTTCTCCTTATTTTTCCGACGAAATGACTCGGATGGACTGACTCACTTACTCATTACCGGGCAATTTGCAAATGGTAACCTACTTCGTAGGAAAAAATAAAAATACAGGATAATCCAACAGCTTGAAATATTACAATTTGTGGCCAGTCCTCTGATAATTTAATCAACCTATACTGAAATCCATTCACCCCAAGTTTGTGGACAAATTCAGTTACTCCTAACCCATTAAAGGCAACATGTGCCATGACTTTTAGGTAGGTGACCTGTGAAGTACCTTCCCAGTCAGATCATGGGGACAATGCCCTATGTTACAGCTGTTCTAATCAGAGTATGAATAAGTTGCTACATTTATAAATCACTCATGCGTGATGGACCAGTAACTTCAGTATAAACTGGCTTATCTGTTCAATTTGACCAATCATAAATGTGGAAAATTCCATTTAAGACAGACCAGATACCATTATTTACCTTTTTCCAGATTGCTCCAGAATTGTACTGTAGCACGCCATATGAGTAGTAAAAGGCACCGATATTATTCTATACTCGAGTATAAACGGATATGACCGAGTGTTACCCGCACCTAAAACTGGTTACTCGTACACACGATCTCAGAAACTGATCAACTGGTGAATTTGTAGAAAATTGTTGTCATTCGTTGGTCATGTATACTGGTCTTAAATCCTATGACGATATTGGAGTTAGCCCAGTAAGAGACTGATCACAAGCAAACGATCGATCATATCTTTTGTTAGTTTAAGTATCCTGTCGAGTTCGAAGAGATTGATAGATCGTCTTCAGTTCGGCGCCTCATCGGTCAATCGGCATTGAATTGCGATAATCAGACCGGAGAGAAGCTTCTGTCTAATATGTCCAAAAGAGACAGATAGACATCTTTTTTTTCCAATTCAATCCCCAGGCGCAATACTCCATCGTGTACCACTAGAAACCAGTATTGATATTCGGATATACATGTAACAATTTATCTCAGCGTATCCTTGAGCGTATTCTGACTAACATGTATCTGTTGATGTCGTCCTAAGCCGGCTATTCCAAATCTTGACAGCTAGTACATTAGCAGGTTTATCTTCAAAGAATTGACGCGTTTTTCTCACTACTTGGCAATCGACGGTGTGGGGAGATTGACCTCGAGATCAGCAGATCTACATGATGAAAAGTATACATAATCTGATAGCAAGCAAAGTAAGTTATTTTTCATCCGCCGTTTAGTCCGTTTGATTAATAGGCCTAAATCCAGAACAAGTACTGTAAGACTTACTGGACGTTTTCCTCCGGCCTTGCCAGTCCACGAATTTCGCGTTGGCAATTAAATTGATGTCGTGTTACATGATGGAGGGGGCATGGTAATTATAAAGTATTATTTTGATCCTCGGCTGCCATGATATCCCCTCTTACAATCACGTGATGAAGCGCACAACCATTCATCTAACATTTCTAATATAATCTATAACGCGACATTAACATATCTAATCCAATATATCACGCGACATTAATTTGCCAACGCTCAGTACAGGTGCCAGAAGGCGTAAATTCCTGTATGTAATCCGATACACCAAATCAAAGGCCTACAAGACCGAATGCTAGTGTAGGGATCTCACGTTGGTAATTAAATTGATGTCGTGTTACATGGGAGAGGTGGCATAGTAATTCAAAAGACCTAAACCTTGATGACTTTTCATGCCTATTTAAATCACTTGATTTATTAATTTAATTGTCAACGCCCAGTACAGATTCCCTCAAACCGTCGAGTTCTGTATGTAACCCAAAGTAAAGCGAGAGGAACACGTCCTGAAAGGCTTACGGAGCGTGTTCATCCGGCTTTGCCAGTCCATGGATTGCCTAAAAAAAAAGACGTTTAACCCATTTCTATCCCACGATACAATGTACATCCGTGGCAATTAAATGATCGGTGGGATCATAACACAATTCCATTGCCCTGCCATGCATGTCCCTCGTGTAAAACGACATCAATTTCATTCCCAAGACGAGATCTCTGGACTGGCACAGCCGTATTATGGCTGGCGGTGGGGAGAGAAATCTATGGTGTTCCATTTCGGCCATTTTTGCGTCGCGCGTCGCCCTTCCCACGACGTCGCCCGGGACGTCGCCCTTCCCGTCGCCCTTCCCGTCGTGTTCTTATAATGTTAAGAGATAGAACGCGACGCGACGTCGCCTTTTTAAACGCGACGTCGCCCGCGACGTCGCCCTTCCCGTCGCGCGTCGCTTTAATCAACACGACGCGATGGGCGACGTCGTCCACGACGTCGCTCGCGACGTCGCCCATCCCGTCGCCCTTTCCGTCGCGTTCTTATAATGTTAAGAGATGGAACGCGACGCGACGTCGCTCTGTTTAAACGCGACGTCGCTAGCGACGTCGCCCTTCCCGGTCGCCTTCCGGTATTTTAGGACAAAATCCAGCTGCGCATGCTTAAGGAGCAGCTATTGCGATGTGGGTCGTATGGTGAGGCCGCCATTTCATGAATGAGCTCTGCCACTATCGACGAAGAAAATGTCGGCGTAAATGAATAATGCTTATCCTGCATTATTGTATAGCTTTTAAACGGTGTTAAATATTAGTCCATGCTTGGAATGATACCTGTTATGAAATTATCTCTCGGAAAGTCTGAAACTCGCTGTGTTGTACTGTACACATTATATTTTCGCTTCCAAAAGATATGCGTAACCCCCACATCCGTACACGCGTGGATGTGTGTGTGGCTTTCATGTGTGCTTTTATGTGTTTGTGTGTTCTCATTTTTCAGATATCCTTACAGTATACCTCCTTATGTTACTACATTGACCAGGGCGTTGAAAATTTTTGCGTCGTTAATTTTAGGAGTTATTCCAGAACACGTTCTTTTAATACATTGTCTTTGAATGTTCCTTTTAGTAGAACTGTTTTACACAAAAATTCTTTTAATGTTTCTGGAGCTAAAAGCTGGAATGATTTACCTTTAACTATTAGAACTACTGCCACTCTACGGTCTTTTAAACCTGCTTTTATAAATTCCTCATCCTTATATTTATTTTTATGGGGGATTTTTTCTTATTCTGTTTTATTTCATTATTTAGTTTATTTCATCTTATTTTATTTTTTAGTTTTAATATTATTATTATTATTTTTTTAATTATTATTATTATTATTATAAATTTTTTTTTTTTTTTTTTAGCTATATAGTATGGTGTCAATTATTTTTTTTCGGCGTCGTTTTTATGCTGTAAATATCATTATTCTCATGTTTTAGCCCACGGCTTCTATGAAAAACAGTTGTACTGATAGTTTGACCGTGTTTAAATAAAGATTATTATTATTATTATTATTATTATTATTATATCCCTTTATTTATACTGCTGTCCAACACTGTATACCGGTACTCAACCTGTCACGTCCCGACGGATTGTAGTAGATCTTTTAGCTTTCAATTTAGCAGAGAGAGATAGTCCTATAACTCTCAAAAAGGAGAACAAAAAAAAGAAATTATGATGGAATTGAAGTCATTTTACTGTGAGAATTATGTTCTCTCTATTCTTTCTAAAAATTGATTGAAGAATATTAGTTTTTCTGCACTCTTCGAATTATCCGGCATTTCCACGATCGTACTAGACGTTTGACGACAATTGAACTTCAAAGGAGGTGTTCGCTTTAGATGGATATTTTCCCCTTCAGAGTTGCTCTCTGTTGCTCTATTGTCTCGCTCCGAGCCGGCCGGTAAATTTTGACGTAATGCTCAGGTATACCCCATCTCTTTGTCAGACAGGCGACGCCAGTCTAATGGGAAATTCTGGTTCATATTCTCATACGGTTACCATTAATATTTTCATGAACGACCCAGATATTTACGAACAATAATCAGTTATATTAATATATAAACCGACTCGAAAACTGAAAAAATCACTGCCAAAAGTTCAGCGAACAATAATTAAGGAACTAACTGCAAAAATAAAATAAAAAATAAAAAAAAACATATTGGCACATGCATTATCACTTGGGAAAGCAAGCGTCACCACTTGTTGATGGTCATTTCCTTAATAAAGGCCTTGATATAAGACAAGTTTAACCTTATAACTTTTCAATTCATAGTTACAACATTCTGCTGCCCTAAGACGAAATTATATATGTGTAACAATTATTTTTTTGCTCTGCTGGATCGTCAGAATATTCAAACACTGAACAAGTGGTCTGACTGTGTGTGTGGAGTTGTTTGTGTGCAATTCTATTCACAAATTATAATAAAATAAGGGATTATGTGCGTTAGGAGTTTGCTGTCTTTCATTTCACGTCACTTTTGCACTTTAAAGTCCAAACTGAAGATGGGAGAAAAAAGGAAAAAAGGAAAATATGTTTTCAGGGATTTGGGGATTCGAACCAAAATGTTACGTTTCATTTAGTCTGTAGTCCGACACTGTAACCATTCGGCCAAAGAAGCTGTTTACAATTACCGGCTTGAAGAATCATGTGCTGAATGGCGGTGAACGACACCCTTTCAGAGCATTACAAGCATTTTGACATATTTCAGTATTATGAAAATATGACACCTTTAACAAAAACGATTTTTCAGTATCATTTTGGATCAAACGCACAGCATTTCGATATGTAAGACTCGTTCTGGTTAAAGGCGTCATATTTTATATATGGAGGGAATTCCCTTCAAGAATATCGCCAAAAAATGCTTATTTTCTAATACTCGTAATATTTTTTTGACAAATCTCTTCTCGGTGAAAATTGAGAATATGAAAATTCAGTATTTTCTCTCTCAAGCTAATAACTTTTCAAGTGAACGAGAGGAAATTATATTTTCGGTTTATAAACGCAACACTCTAAGGAAAAAAATATGGTCAAACCGAACACCTCCTTTAAGACGAGTTCTTGGAGTTCGGGTAAGTTGCTCTTAACTCATGGCCGTAGACAAATATTTGTAAGACAAACAAAAAATAGACGTGTTTGTGAAATACGGTACATATTCCCCACTGCGTGTTTGTCAGAGGGGGAAGTGGTCAAGCAGAGGAAACGAGGCATGTTTAAGCATACAGTTAATAGGGGAGTTCCGAATCGCCTTTTACATCTAGACTGCTGGCGCTCGTGTTGTTAAGAGTTGAGAGTGATTCTTGGCCTTATTTTCTACGAAAATCTGTCGTCGATAATTGCATGTATAAAATTCTCTAATCGAACTTGTAAATCAATGAGAAAATCATGTCCGTCTCAGTGCACCAGCGCGGGCAGTTGCGAATCACTTTGGTAAGAAGCGGATCACGCCATCTAGCGGTCGTTACAGCCGCTGAGAATATATATATATATATTTTGTAAAGCCTGAGTGGTCATCTATCACCAATATCCCAATAGGCGAAAAATGATGTATCACATGCTTGGACTTTGTTGGATTGCCATTACTGAGTCAGATATTTTTCATAGACAACGACGGCCTGATCTGTCTGACCATGCCATATACGAAAATTATCCTCACTAATTAAATTAATTCTCTCAGGATTTCGATAGTTCGTTATCTGTTCACGGACGACACCATTCATTTAAGATTGAACCTGACGGACCTGGTTCAATAGAAACCTGTCGAAAATGTTTCCCCATCTGACCTGATATACTGCATGGAATTCAGATTCAAATTTAAGAAAGTTACACACACGTTCCATCGTGTTTCTTACAGCTGAACGAATTCTACTCGCATATTCAAGATTACAATATATAAACTCTCTAAGTAGACATCGGACATCTATTTAGCATCTATATTTGGACAAAAGAAAATAGAGGAAAGGACACACAGATATATTTTCCCAATTTTAATAATGAAATTTTTAATTTTGAAATCTTTGGTATGTGTGTGGTGGGGTGGGGGAAGGGGGGGGGGGAGGGGGTGAATACTATCCCGTTCTGTGATCTAAAATTATTCTAAAGCAATAACTTTGCCCAAGAGACATTTGTCCGTGTGCAGTCTTCAATGTCACAATTCGTAATCCGGAATTGACATCTCTAATGCCGTATTATGTTACAATGCTGGCGAGTTAAGGGTTATCGCAAATCATTAGATATTGTGTTTGACCATTGATATGATTCAGTCACTGAAAACTGAAACGAATACTGAAATTACCACTTAAAGCCATTTTATTTCTCATAGATTCAACACTTAAGAAATCATTTGCCATTGCGTGGTATTGGAAGCATTACCATGCCGAATTGAACGAGAAACAAACAACGCAGGTCGGTTGTTCGACATTTATTTGGGTCCACAGAAACTGACGTTCCAATAAAAATAGAAAAGATTTACACAGATGCTTTATTGCAAGAAGTATAAGGCGTTCATTAGGAAAGTGATCCGCAAGTCACCGTGATTCGGAACCCACAAAACTACTGTATAAATTCCCTCCAAAATGTACGAAACACGTATTCCCTCCAAAACCACAACCTGGATGAGTCGCTGAGCTAATTAGTTTGCACAACGTTTTTTGTGTTGACCAAATTTGAGGTTTAATAACCCTGGAAAGAAAATACCCACACATAAAAGCAAGAAAAGACAAAAAAAACTGGTTACAACGTGTGCGTTTTAATGTTGAGTTTTATTCACTGGGAAAGGCCAAGAACGCATCTCCAGTCATCTGGGATCCTGGAGCTTCCGGGGCCTAGGCGGCCCCTGGACCCTCGCCTTATTGTGCTGTCATAGTATAGCTCCCCCCCCCCGCCCCAAATCTGAAACTTGTCTACGTCCTTGTAACTGCAGGGGTTCTTTCCTCAATTTCAAGAAAAATTCAAATCTCGTTGATATGCACTCTTAAAATAATTCATGGATTTTGTTCCAGGTTTTGTTCAGGCCATTTGACGACAATTGTGTTTCAAGGATGATTTGTTTTTCTTGAAAATGATGAAAGAATCTCTGCAGTTAAGAGCAACTTACTCGAACTCCAAGAACTCGTCCTGAATTTTAACTAGTTCAATCGTCTAGAACGATCGTGGAAATGTCGGACGATTTAAAGAGTGCAGAAGTACTAATATTCTTCAGTCAGTTTTTAGAAGGAGTAGAAAGAACAAAATAACTTCAATTCCATCATAATTTTTTTTTTTTTTTTTTAGTTATAGGACAATCTCTCTCCGCTAAATTGAAAGCTTATAGATCTACACTACAATCTGTCGGGACGTGACAGGTTAAGTAACGGTATACAGTGTTGGACAGCAGTAAATAAAAGGATATTTTCAACGGCCTGGTAAATGTGGTCACATAAGGCGGTATACTGTAAGAACAACTGAAAAACACAAACACATAGAAGCACACAGAAAAGCCACACACACATACACGCGTAAATCCAATGGGAATAAAGAAATTCAAGACGATGTACGGATGTGGGGGTTGCGTATATTGTTTGGAAGCGAAGATATAATTTGTACAGTACAACACAGCGAGTTGCAGACTTTCGGAGAGATAACTTCATAACAGGCATCATTCCAAGCATGGACTAATATTTAACACCATTTAAAAGCTATACGATAATGCAGGATAATCATTATTCATTTACGCTGACATTTTCTTCATCGATAGCGGCAGAGATCATTCATGAAATGACGGCCTCGCCATACGATACACATCGCAATAGCTGCTCCCTAAGCATGCGCAGATCGATTTTGTCCTAAAATACCGGAAGGCGACGGGAAGGGCGACGGGAAGGGCGACGTCGCGTTTAAACAGAGCGACGTCGCGTCGCGTTCTATCTCAACATTATAAGAACGCGACGGGAAAGGCGACGGGATGGGCGACGTCGCGAGCGACGTCGCCCATCGCGTCGTGTTGATTAAAGCGACGCGCGACGCGCGACGGGAAGGGCGACGTCGCGTTTTAAAAAGGGCGACGTCGCGTCGCATTCTATCTCTTAACATTATAAGAACGCGACGGGAAGGCCTTCCCTTCCCGTCGCCTGCGACGCGCGACGCAAAAATGGCCGAAATGGAACACCATAGAAATCGGTTTCAATGCCTGGGATTAAATCGATTTAGACCTCGATCTAAGTCCACCAGTCAAATTATAACTTCAATTGGAGCGATATGCAAGAGGTGGGGCAAATTCCTCTAAACCGCGGAATAAATAGATTTAGGCCTAGGAATAAATCCCGGAGTTAAATTGTGGGAATGAATTGTATTTAATCCGCGGTCTTGATGCTCCTATAGTCCGAGGTATAAAACGCTTAAGTCCCAGGGTTTAGTTCACCAATCAAAATCGAGTTTCTAGTCCGATGTTTTCTCCATCCAATTAAACATTGGACTAGAATCTCGGTTTTGATTGGTGAAGTAATGCCTAGGACTTAGCATTTTGTACCTCGAATTAGAAGGATTAATATCGCGGATTAAACCAAATTCTCCTTTCCACAAATTAACTCGGGGATGTAATTAATCCTAGGTCTAAGTCGATTGATTCCGCTGTTTAGAACGCCTTTTACAGAAGAATTCAATCAGTAATTTGACTGGTGGTCTTAGATTGAGGTTTAATTCGATTTAATCCTACGTCTAAATCGACTTAGTCCTAAGCTTTGAAACAGATTTCTGTCCCCTACCGCCAACCAGCCGTATAGGATCAAGCTTTAGTTTGGAGTGTCGGGTTACATATAGGTCTTCACACCTTGCGGCACATGTACTGTGCGTTGACAGTTAATTAGTGTCGTGTTACAGATCGACGTCAAATTTCAGGATATTTGATCACCTGTCCTGGATGCACAAATCATCACGTGAATATTGGTCATATAACGAATTGGCTGGAATTTACGGGATAATGGAAAATGGGCAAGTGGTCGGCCATTGCTCCATTTGCTAACATGTCAAGTGACGTTGAAAAGCGGTATCTTATGGTGTTCTATTTGGGCCAAGTTTGCGTCGCGTGGCGACTTTTAGAAACTCGCCACTCGCCACGCGCCGTGGACCTCTCCGGCGCGCGGCGACTGGCGACTTTCTGCTATCTCTTAACCTGCAAAAACTCGTCAGTCGCCACCCGCCGTAAAACACGGCGAGTTTCGCTCTATCTCTTAACCTGGAAAAACTCGCCGCGCGCCACTCGCCGGATGAACCACGGCGCACGGCGACTGGCGACTTTTGACTGTAGTGAAACTCGCCACTCGCCACGCGCCGTGGACATCTCCGGCGCGCGGCGACTGGCGACTTTCTGCTATCTCTTAACCTGCAAAAACTCGCCAGTCGCCACGCGCCGTAAAACACGGCGAGTTTCGCTCTATCTCTTAACCTGGAAAAACTCGCCGCGCGCCACTCGCCGGACAAACCACGGCGCGCGGCGACTGGCGACTTTTGACTTCTGGAATTCTCAGGACTTTTTCTCAAGTGCGCATGCCCGGGGAGCATCAATTATCGGAATATTTTGTTTGAAACATGCTGTCATTTAATTTAATTTTAAATCTCTTCCTCGTGCATAAATATACATAATTTCTAATGAATGAACTCTCCAGCTACATCTGATGCTATGTGACTAATTTTGAAGATGTAAGCTATCTGTAATAATTAATATAGTTGTTTTTTGAAACAAGTTCTTTTTAATGCAATACGCATATAGGGCAATCTAATTTTGTCAAATGTGCAGATATTTTTTTATTAAAATACTCGTTATCCGTTTCTGTGCAGAACTTGCATACTCTCGTTATTATCTGCTGGTATATTTTAAAAATTTAACACCAAGACAACATTTTGAATCGTTTTTTTCATTCGTTTTATATAAGTGCCTATATATATTTATAAAACAGCATATCGTTTTCAATTCAGGATGAATTGCTTTGAAATTGTTCCTTATTTAAGATACAATAAAGCACTCGACGCGGGAATTTTGTTTTATAAGATAAAAGCAACGTCAACTAATATGCTGTATGAAATATTAAGAAAGCGAATAGAGCGTCATCGTCATATTGATTAAAAAGGTATGAAAAAATGCTAACATTTTCTCTGGATGATTGAATTTCTCTCTTCGTAAGTTTTATGTGCAAAACGAGCGATATATTTGTATAAGATATCCTTTATTGCTGTTTTAATCCATCTTTGTTGGGTTGATATTTCCTGTATCACAAACCCTACAAACTATCAAGACCCTATTTTTAAAGATGAAAAGACATATTTCTTTCAACAGTTTCCATATTTTTTTTACTTCCTCAAATTCTATGAGATCGCGACTGTGATTTATGATATTGCAACTGCATAATTGATGCTCCTCGGGCATGCGCACTTGAGAAAAAGTCCTGAGAATTCCAGAAGTCAAAAGTCGCCAGTCGCCGCGCGCCGTGGTTTGTCCGGCGAGTGGCGCGCGGCGAGTTTTTCCAGGTTAAGAGATAGAGCGATACTCGCCGTGTTTTACGGCGCGTGGCGACTGGCGAGTTTTTGCAGGTTAAGAGATAGCAGAAAGTCGCCAGTCGCCGCGCGCCGGAGATGTCCACGGCGCGCGGCGAGTGGCGAGTTTCACTACAGTCAAAAGTCGCCAGTCGCCGTGCGCCGTGGTTCATCCGGCGAGTGGCGCGCGGCGAGTTTTTCCAGGTTAAGAGATAGAGCGAAACTCGCCGTGTTTTACGGCGGGTGGCGACTGGCGAGTTTTTGCAGGTTAAGAGATAGCAGAAAGTCGCCAGTCGCCGCGCGCCGGAGAGGTCCACGGCGCGTGGCGAGTGGCGAGTTTCTAAAAGTCGCCACGCGACGCAAACTTGGCCCAAATAGAACACCATAGTATCTCGTCTTAAATGAACTAAATATACATAGAACCACTTAACTACTTGATTTTTTTTCAAATTTCAGAAATGTACCTTATTGTTTGGATAATTGGTTCGATCCAAAACAGAAGCGCAACTGAAGAAAAAGTGTTTCAATATAAGCTAAAGCTACCGCTCATCTAATTCGTTCAACTATTCCTGAATAATCACTCGAATTTAATTTGACTTGTCAATTAGATCGATGAATAAAATCTGAGGAGATGATAGATCCGTCTCTACTCATCCCGATATAATTGAATTTGTTGACCAGATAAGGTAATTTGCTTTCTAGATAATTGGTAAGTGGCTTGGGTTGTGGATTAAATCTACTATATAATCGAAAACCCCAATTTGTTCACATAACATCTCAACCAAATGGCAAAAACTATGACACTTGTTCGAACGCTGATAATTGTCGTCACGACTTGATCTTTCAGCATCGCCTGATTGCCAGTCTGAGCACGAGCTTATCTTTGTTTGACAGAGAAAGGAATTCGATTCCGTTAAGTGGTTTAGCTCGGTATACGTCATGAATGATCTATGTCTGAGTGGATGCGCTGTCACCATACAGGAAAAGGATTTATGTCAACGTTGATGCTCGTGATAAGTTTGACCGTTTGACTGTCATAACATATATTCATACGGTCTGCAACGATATCATCCGACTATAGAATAAATTGGCTTCCGATGAATGTCGGCCAGTGTCGCTGTAGGCCTACAATGGAAGCCGGATGCGGCCATCTCGAGTCTTTGCATTTGCGCATCGGTAATAGTAACGCGAGAACGCGTTTCGCATAGCGTTTTCACGTCGCGTTTTCGTGTTTTCGCGTTTACGTGTTTTCGCGTTTTCGCTGTTCACATTTAATAAGACCTTTAACATGGTCTATAAGTGGGGATCCAAATCAAAACATATCTACAATCATGGTAAAATGAACTTTTCTCAAGGATTTTGCATCCCCCAAAGAAAATGAGATAAATAAAAGTCCCACGCTAATCATACTAAGTTATTGCTGTAGATAAAAAGATAATATATGCTGCCTTGGGAAAACAGAGGTCAGGAAATTATTGCCCCTTAACACGAGTTTGTTCTCATGAAAATCGATAATATTTATATAAATTTTCATAATATTGACATTGCATCTCCATAACCTCGCCTCTATTGCAAATTATACTACCATCATCAGATTTCAGTTTAGTTATACATTTCGACAATCTTAATAAATTAGTATTTTATACGCTCCCCAATCGTATATGTCGCTATGTCTAGGATCTTACTGATTTCAATTGAAATTTGGTGTTCAGAGCGCCCAGCTCATGAATATTTAATAGTCGTATGACATCACGGTCGCACTTTAACTACTTTACTTGCAGTCGGGGAGGGGGGATAGGGTCATCATCTCTGCTTTAACCCAAGGTTTATGCCAAGGACCAGTCCATAATTCTACCACCCTGGCGGGAGGGCGGCAACATCAGAAAATACCCCGCCAGCGTAGCGTGTGATTCGGCTGAGCCAACCAGAAAGCACCTATATACCATTATGTTCCCATCAAAGCACTATGAAGAGCTCTCGGGATTGGTTGACACTCGCATTACAGCAAGCCGGTTAGATCCTACAAGCGACATATCCAAATGGGAGAGCATATAGGATTTAATTTTAATTAGATTGACATTTCGACGAAGATATCAATTTTTCTAAATTGAGGAAATATGTCTCATGGATTCTCACTTATTTTCTTCCCCAACTCCGTTAACTTTCCTTGTAAATATTCCATGTATTCATTCTTCCTTAGATTATTCCCCCGCTGTATTTTACGGTATATTCTATGTTTTCCATTTACCAAGGTACCAACTAATGCATCGTACGGTGGCTTGTTAGGGCCATGCATTGATCTTTCGAATTTTCTGCCTTTCTCTAATTTTCAAGATTTCACTTTCTCATTTTCTCTCTTTTCTTGTCATCCTCTTGGATTCATTTTCGATTTTTCAAAATTTATCCCTGATTTTTTTATTCATTCTCAAGAAACTGCAACCATTTCCATACGAAAACGCTGGAAATTCATTTTCAAGAGAAAAGAACAATTCAAACGACCACGTGAAGCGAAAACCTCGAAAATTGCGTGAAACATCAGAAATAGCAAAAACAAAAAAAAACAGAAAATGCCGTGTAATTTCCACCGCGGTTGAGATACTTTCCACCGCGGTTGAAATACTTTCCACCGCGGTTGAAATACTTTTTCGATGTTTTTGCTAATTTTTAGTGTTTTCACATGGTTGTTCGATTTTTGCAGTCACTTGAAAATGGATAGAAGAAATTGTTAAAACCAGAAAACATTTTTATATCTCGGAAATGAATCGATGTCAATGGCAAGAAATTACAGAAAACGCGAAAGTGAAATCTTGAAAACTAGTAAAAAGCTGAAAATTGCAAAAATCAATGCACGGCCCTAACAAGCCACCGTAGTAGTCCGTATGCTCCAATTTTATTTGTTCAATGTATACGTTTAGAGAATCTAAATATACCTTATCTTGCAGCAATTATACTCCAATATGGGTGTCCTTTTTCAACATTTATGCCCAGGCATCTTGCATGACCGGTGTGATGGATAAGAATGTCCTGGTAATTAGGTGTCCCGTTTCATATCCAAGGACGGACACTTGTGCCCAGTGTGGTGAAAAATGTCCTAGCTGGGTTAGAAAATAGGGGCCGGACACTCGTAACCACCAGATATTCTTAGCATCCACACCGGGAAAACGCGGAAACACGAAAACGCGAATACAGGAAAACGCGACGTGAAAACGCAATGCGAAAACGCGAAACGTGTTTCGCATCGCGTTTTCGCATCGAGCTTTTGCGTCGCGTTTTCATAATTTTATGCTTTCGCGTTTTCGCGTTACTATTTTCGATGCGAAACCCAAGATGGCCGCATCCATCCGCTATGATGACGTCACAGTGAAATTCGATTATTTCCTAGGAAATAACTGCTATCTAGTTGGGATATTTTTATTTTTATCGAAAATCGATTGGAGTCAGACTAGAGAACAAGAACTGATGATATCCGTATGTCAATACCTAAAAACGGAAACAGTCAGAACATTAGTCTCTTTCAAGTTTGCTTTTGGACGACGCTACAACCTGTAACCATCTGGGGCATCTATACGCGGTAAGACTGACCCTGGGATCGTGTGTATCCATTTTCAACTTACTTTCGGCAACTGCAAGAGGGAATTTCCTGAAATCAATACCACGTGACTTCCTCAACCAATCAGCTAAATTCTACCGGCGTAACCCGCCATTTTCGAGTCATGTTCTGTCCTACTTGTTTAAAATTACAGATCTATACAGCACCTCTCAGATGATACGAAAGTTATTCATTTCAAAATGTTTTGTAAGCCCAGGCAATATCTGTTTCCGAAGTGGTATAAAAACCTGTAATTTATCAGATGTCTCGAGTCTGTTCTCCACCGGAAGAATGCCGAACAGAATACGTTAAAGTATCGGGTATCGCTCCGCGATAATGGAGACACACGATTCGCAAGCCAACTTATAGATGGCGAAGTGTACGCAAATGGACGACGCTATTCAGGCGAGCGCCAATGAAAATATTAATCTCCGAGATTCGGCTATAAGCTCGTCTCGGGCTACGCTGATAAACAGCTTGTATCACTGGAGAGTGGGGACGTCAGTGATACCAGCTGAATAGTATGAGCGTAGTCTCGGGCATATAACAGAGGTATGGGTCTCGTATATTTATCTAGCCGAACCGTTACATGTAATACGATCTCAATCATCAGATCGTCTCATCAGAATTTTATTTCATGCAATTGCACTTATAAGCTACCGGTTAATCTGAGTTATTGTTACAACTTAACCCTACCAGGCGTGGGGAGGGTTAATCTGAGCTATTGTTGCAACTTAACCCTACCAGTCCTGGGGAGGGTTAATCTGAGCTATTGTTACAACTTAACCCTACCAGTCCTGGGGAGGGTTAATCTGAGCTATTGTTGCAACTTAACCCTACCAGGCATGGGGAGGGTTAATCTGAGCAATTGTTGCAACTTAACCCTACCAGTCCTGGGGAGGGTTAATCTGAGCTATTGTTGCAACTTAACCCTACCAGTCCTGGGGAGGGTTAATCTGAGCTATTGTTGCAACTTAACCCTACCAGGCATGGGGAGGGTTAATCTGAGCTATTGTTGCAACTTAACCCTACCAGGCCTGGGGAGGGTTAATCTGAGCTATTTGTTGCAACTTAACCCTACCAGCCCTGGGGGGGGTTAATCTGAGCTATTGTTGCAACTTAACCCTACCAGGCCTGGGGAAGGTTAATCTGAGCTATTGTTGCAACTTAACCCTACCAGGCCTGGGGTGGGTTGGGGTGGGGGGGGGGCATTATGGCCCCTACCAAACTTCCTGCGCTATCTCCGGAACAACAAAAAATTGAGAGCTGACACGCCTTGACTTTGTTGTTTATCATATTGGGGTCGTTTTGAGCATATTTGCATACTCCCGACCAGAGGATCATGGGTGCATTTAAGATGGCGGCCACGTGGGATACCAGAAAAATGATGTTTTCGTCTTTCTTCTGCTTTTCCGCGACGAAGAGTGGGGCTAAAACTATTTTATTTTCAGATCAGATTAATATTTACTAATTTATCATGCAGTTTTTTGCGGAGAAATTACATAAATAAAAAATTCAAAAAAAAAAATCTGACCGAAAAATCGACCAAGAAATGTCTTTTTTTTTAAGCAGCCATCTTGATTTTTTTACATTTTTTGGTCAAGCTTGACTCAAGGGTATAGTGTGGTAAGTTTTAGCCCCCTAGCTCAAGGGCTAAGAAAATAATTAGCTCCCCCCACCCCCCCCCGCTCCCCCGCCAGGCCAGGACAGGTCCCAAAATTCCCAGGCCACATAGGGTGAAAACATTGACGATCGTTATCGATTTAACCTCAACTTCGCAGACAGAGACGGTTTTCATGCATATGGCGATTATGGATTTCTGGGGCGTATTTCAGAATAATATCGAGTGAACCATGCATTTATTACACGTTTTAGCACGGTCATGTGAAGTGAACACGCGTCAAGTGCAGGTGTTCATTGAGAGATTTCACTTCAGAAGTCGGATGAGAAAAGGGACGTCTGCTTTCATACAAGTAACAATCGAATAAAACAAACAAATAAATTACAAGATGAAATTTCTTTCTCAAGTTTAACAGTTGTTCCATCGTGAAATCCACGTAATTTCCACACATCTGTATCACTCCCCATTTGAGAGACCACATATACTCGTCCACTGACATTGGCACGATGCCAACCGAGACGGGAGCATCAGTGGAAGAGTTTTTTTCAAGAAAGGGGAGAAAGGTTGTCAAAGTTTAAAATATGTTTTCAACTTTTCATTATAATCTTTGTTAATAATCAATTTGGGTAGCTCAATAAAATAGAAATGTATATATTTTGACCATGTATAGTTTAAGAAATAAAGTTTTCATAGGCTTGCTCCATGGTTATTTTACACACGGTTAGTGTGGTAAAGTTGATCAATTTTAGGGCGCGGGCTTTGCCCTTGCCCTAAAATATAAACTTTACATAGTCAAAATATATGACTTTTTGGGCTATTATTTGAGGGGCTTTACCATCAACTTTTGCGTCTGAAATGTAACGAAACTCCGACACCAGACACGTCATCTTGGGCCTTCTCTGATATCCTCAGCTGCCCACAAACTTTATCATAGCAAGGGAATAGACTCTTACCTTGCCCCCAGACTCACGGAGATCAAATCTGCTCCGATTTCAAAATCTATCTATCTACGTTTGATGAAACTCCATAACATGTCCGCATGTCGGGTGATTTTATGACGACCAGAACTACATCGCAGTAACTCTTGCGATGAAATTTAGCTATTTATTTCGAAGAAATTAACTTTTGTGTACATGCTCGTTTTACGTCACCGGTCCAGATCGGGACAGGTGACATCACCTGATCAGGCAGATCAGCCAGTCTCTGATGGCAAGATGGCTACTCATTGCTTGTCCTCAGATCTCTGTGAGTCTGGGGACAAGGTACGAGTCTAGAAATAGGGGGAGAGATGGGTCTCTTACACAGACAGCTGAACACAGTCAAACACCCCGTCGGTCTATAGCAATATACCATGTACATTCCCGACTGATAATGACGGCCAAGTTGTGCATATCAATTAAAAACATTGACGTCAATAGTTGTCTTTGAACCCGATATTATAGCAGCGATTTACTGTAATCTTTCTCAAAATGCACTTCCGAAAGCACTATCCTCACTTCCTGTTCGCCGGAATTCGTAACACAACACCAAATCGATGAAGTTTCGTAACACAGAAAGTCCTATGCAAAGAGATGGAAGAATTGCGCCAGCGTTCCAGTTGTGCATTAGTCGGTCGTTAATTTTAACTGAACAGATTTGTTCTTCAAGCAAATTTTATACACGAGCCATTCGTGAAAGTACATGTCCATCCTTGCGGGTAGAGGGCGAGTGAAAAGTAAGGCCCTAGACACCACTCGACATATGGTGAAACCTTGAAGAAGTTCCTGTCTGATTGGTTACAAGCAAATAATTATTTTCCCTATCTCTTTCCATGTTAAATGACATGATTTCGTTAAAAGAAATCTACTTTACTGAAACCAGAACAATAATGCTGTGCTTAGGAATAGGACCCTATCCTTGTGGTTTCCGGGAGTGAAAAGGAATAGGAACCAAACGTCGTGATTTGACTGAAATAGTGTTGAAAGCGACAAAATCATATTCACTCTCTCACTAACACTGTGAACTAGGACAACGTGAGATCGGACATTTTGTGCATTTAACGTGATTTTGCTCGCGTTCGCTTTGATATGTCTTGTCTGAGCTGTCTAGACTAACGTGCCTTTGTTCACGTTGGGTTCAGCAATCTGTCGTCACTTTTCGCGCGCTCATTGAACAGCGAGCAAAGAACGTGGCGATCATCACGCTGTATCGAGCCGTCTTTGTTCACCTGTAATCCTCTTATAATCCGCTGAACGTTCTCTTCCGCACTGCTAGCGTTGTCAGCTTAAGCTGGCTAACGCATAAATTATCTTGCCCGTACAAGGTTCAAGCAGCCTTCGCTGGGTTTAACTTATTAAATACCATATGCTCCCTCACTGTTATTCCCACGATCATGCGCTACTGTATGCTAAAGTCCCCTTTCCGATTTAAGCTATTATGTAACTCTAACGAACAGACCATTTTACAAACACAACCTCGGCAAACATTAAGCTGAATGTAATTATATTCTGGACGTTGAAAGTTTTGAAATTGTAATAATATTTATCCAACTTATTTTCCGTTCTACCTTTCTTTTCCATTTTCTGAATAACATTTTAAATCTGCTGCTATGTAGTATTTGTCACATGGTTTCAATGAATCAGCATTAAACTGGATCAAACGTAATACGCGAATAATTAAACTCTGTTTAGTAAACGAAAATGCATAAACGAAAGTCTTCCAAATAGTCCATGCAGAGATTATAATTAGCAGGCATATGGTCCAAGAATATTTTCAAATATTACAAAAGACTAACCAGAGAAGTGTTATATTACAGTTACAACAAATGTAGTTTCCCAGACCTGCAATCAGGACATTTGGGCACGCAACATTTCGGCATGCGACATTTCGGTAAGCAACATTTCCGCACGCGACATTTCGGCACAAAATGACGGGTGTGCCGTGGAAGTAAGGCTATGGTCCGCATACGCAGACAGAGAACGGTGGTGAAAAGGCATTTGAAGGGCCGTTATGCTTTTTGGACACTGGGGGCATCACTCTTCTGCATGGAATATACTTTGACCATATGTTTCCTATTCCTTTAAGGTGCCACTGTTTGTATTTTAAACGATAAACGGTCCATTAAGGCCGGCCTGGTATATACCGGAAAATGGTATTACATACAAAGTCATTAAAAGCTTATACAGTGATTCGTATTAACCCGAGATTAACCAAGGAGCGCTTACGAGACCGCTTTATCTTTCCCAAGTTTGCCCCGATATTTATTTCATAACTTCGAAGCGCTAGAGCATGCATTCGTCTACTAACGCAGTTAGTATCTGCGTGCGTAGGGACGAAACCTAGAACTTACATATATTATATCAAAACGTGATTATTCTTGAACGTTAAATCTTTCCGAAGATATCAACGCGCATGGTCTTTATGATTTCATGTTTATTTGTTTATCTACATGTTTATTCAAATGATCAATTTCTTCCGTGAAGGCAAACAAAGAATACTCCGAATGTTATAATTGTCTCCAGTTTGGCCTAAATTTAACAACGGAGGCGACTGTGTGCTGCCGATTTGTAGCCTTTTTCTCGTCTTTCAGATTTTTGTTTATTTTAGTTGGATAAAGTCACAAAAAAATCACCGTTGTGCCTTTTGGACACTGAGGACATTACTCTTTCGCATGGAATATACTTTGACCATATGTTTTCTATTCCTTCAACCAGATTTCAATGCGTGTTGTATATTTAATCTGTATTATCGTCTATATTATGTATATGTAATGAATGAATAAGATTCGTGTCGATTCGTGCCTTCGCTGGTATATTAACCATATATGTATTAGCATATGAATACGGTCTGCAACGTAGGGAGTCATACGCATGTGTCCGTTTAAGTATCTATGCAGAATCACCTCTGACTTTAGCATACGGAAAAGTACAATTCAAAACGGCGAGACAGAAACGAACGTCGTACCCCTGAACAAAACGTATTTGATCTTTATCGGATGTCAAATCAACAGTTAACTTGCACGAATATCGACATCTAAATCGGTTAACCTCATCCAGCTGTGAAACAACTCCTGGAACGGGGATTTTCGCACAATGTGTTTGTGTACCGGGGCAAAGATAGGCCCGGCGAAAGCTTGGACAGTATCTGATTAAACGCGTTCGCGCAGATGGCTGTTAATATATGAGGTATATACAAATTATTAATCCTGCACGAGATATGTTTCACCAGGGACTTTATATAATCTCATTATAAAGTCCTTGGTTTCACCGGAAGTTGGGATAGTGTCAAACGCTAACATCGGTATTAACCTCTGCAGGTTTCTCAACAAATTACTTTTGTCTGGATCGGTACAGGTACACATTTTGTAAAAATCTCATGAACACAGAATGAGTTCGGCACGTGTAGGCTGTAGTCGATTACCATTGTGCCAAACCATGTACCACACCGGTATATACCCACAGAGTTTCATGTATGTGGTTAGAGAATGTACGAAACAAGTCCAACAAGCAGTCCGCTCTCCGGTATATCTTGTTGTTTAATATCAATGGTTATCTGTTTACCAAAATAAACTTACTTGATTGATTGAAATTGTAGTTTAAGGGCCGCTTCCCATTCGGATTTCGCGGCCCATCAACTCAATGTTTTATTTGACTTTCGCGGTACATTACTTTGTTTATTGAATATCTTTTCCAGCGCTAAGTTAATAAATAAATAAATAAATAGGTAAATAATAAATAACAATGAGAGATTAGTAGGAGATATAAATAGAGGTAAATAAGAATCGCTATATGTACAAGTTCGTAAGTCTCTTTCTGTTTTTTTTTTTTTTTGGTAAGTTTTTCTGGTAATTGTGAGTTCACTGTAATCGCGTGTATGATTCCTTTGTCTTGGTACCCCTTTGTACACACAAAGCCGTCCAGAAAAAACTGGGAGAACCATGGGCGACTTCAGGATTTTTCTGATCGACTTTTCTAGCGGCGCTCATGGGAACGGGTGGGTTCTTCCAGAAATCTGTGCCTGTAACAATTGCTTGGAGTGTGTATTGGGGCACAGGACGGCAGGTCTACGTCCTATATTGCGTGAAAGTCAAAGGAACATATTCTGTGTTAAGGTGTCTGTTCGGTGTCATCTATGGGGTAGCGTGTCGGTGTGGTCTAGGATGTGGTGTTCTGTTTCTGGACGTTTCTTGTTGTGCGGCGATGTTGGCATTCTTGTGATTGTCACCCGTCTTCTGTTTTTATTCTTGTCCACCATGGTGCTGTTTTATAATATTTGTCGTCATCGGTGTTCTGTTTTAATGCTGGTCTTCCTCGTCTGTGTTCTTCAGTGTTCTGTGCCTGTATTACAAAGAATAGAAGAGTTTGTAGTTTTTTGTTTTCTGGTGTTATATTTTGCCACCGACTGGCACTATCGTGATCTAAGTCACACAATAACAATAACTAATTAGGTACTAAATATTATAAATAACAATATTATTATAATTAAGGCCAAATGTGAATGCTTGATATAACCTCCAGTCTTCTGCCCCTGCATGAAAACCGGACGGTTAACATTCGTTAACGAGGGTTGGAGGTAAGGGAACATAATTGTATAAATTAGTATTCATTTTTGTGAGTGACATTATTCGTGTGCGTGGTTGTTTCTTGGATGTGTGCTACTGATTTATGTCCCTGATTGTTGAATTGGTAGCGGCCTTTAGGTTTTAGAGACGAATGTGGTTACCGGCCCACACGGAACATGGTATCTCCGGTGCCCACATTGCCTATATTTTATTCCAAAAGAGAAATTTTGGCCAATATTGTCGCAGGGATGTTGATTGGTCTTGGCCTCCGGTTTTTGAGACTAATGTGGCAACCGGCCCACACGGAACATGGTATCTCCGGTGCCCACATTGCCTATATTTTATTCCAAAAGATAAATTTAGGCCAATGCTGACATAGTTAGTGATGCGCATGCACGGGGGTAGTGTTAGATACTGGAATAATAGCCAGCAGTTTTGATAAAATTTATTAAGGACTTGAATACCTGTTTTCTAATGGGGGGCTTAGGGTTTAATATCGCTGGTAATGTTAATGGAGTGTTCAGTTTTTTTAATTCGTTTCTAAGTGCCTCGCGTTGTGGGTAGTGTTTTGGGCATTCAAGTAGGACATGTTCTATTGTTTCTTCTACATTGTTGCATGCGGTACAGAGTGGTGAGGTGTTTTTCAGAAGCATGGACAGATGTGATTTAAGTCCGGTTTTGCCTAGTCTTAATCTTGTGATGATGCGGTCGTCACGTTTGCTGTCTAGCTGGAATCCACAACTCTGTCTTTTCCCCTTATCTAGAATACTATGTAGCCATCTACCTCGGTTTTCTTCGTTCCATTCTTTTCCCATTTACTATCTATTCTGGTTCTAATGATGGAATTCAGTTCTTTGGTTCCTAGTCCTATATGCACGTCAGGTGCAGTTTTGGTGAGACTGTCTTTGGCTGTCCTATCGGCGGCTTCGTTTCCCCTAATGTCCACGTGGGCGGGAATCCAAGCTAAGATGGCGTCAATGTCATTGTCTCTTATTTGTGTACATAGAATTTCTATTTCGTGTATGAGGTCAGGTCTGCTGTCGGATTTGGAGTTCTCTATAGATACCAGTCCGCTTAAGGAATCACTAAGAATAACGGTGGAAACCGGTCGGTTCTGGAGAACCCATTCGAGGGCCTTGATTATGGCGACTAATTCAGTGGTGTGTATGCAGACATATTGTCTGGTAGTTTGAAACCTTCGTGGATGTCAAGTTCTGGAATAACGAATGCAGAACCTGTATTGTGACTTGTGTTTTTGGAGCCGTCTGTATATATTTTCAAGCGATTTTTCCAATGTGTGTCAATATATTCGAGGGCAGTGACCCTTATATGCTCTGGGTTGTCCTGTTTGGTTATGTGGCTATGTATATTCGTGTCCACGTGTGGTGTGATTAGTTGCCATGGTGGTCTATTGACCTTGTCAGTGTCAGAGATACGAGAGATTGGAATGTCGTGTTCTTCGAATAATCGTTCTATCGTGTAACCGAGTGGTGCAGAGTCTTTTCCCATTTTGTTTTTAGGAATTCGTATTCGGTTTTTGGGCCAAAAATGTTGTGGCATGGGTGGCTTTCGCCCTTGGCTATTGTTTTCCCTGCATATTTCATTGACAGCTCTTCTCGTCTTAAATGTAAGGGTTTTTCATTAGTTTCTATTTGTAGACTACATAAAGGAGTTCCTTTGGTGGCTATTTTTAAGGCCGAATACTGAATGCTGTCTATTCTTTTCAAATGGGTCTTGCATGCTGATTGATACGCGATTGAACCATAGTCTATTTTGGATCTGATGAGTGTTTGATATAATTTGATTAAGCTAAGTTTATTGGCCCCCCAGTTGGTACCCGATACGCACCTCATAAGGTTCAGGTCTTTGTTACACCGAATAATTAATTGGTCAATGTGGTCTTTCCAAGTGAGTTTTCGGTCGAATATCATACCTAGGTATTTGACACTATTCTTAAACTCGATTTTCTGTCCTCCTAGTGATAGCGTGATGTCTGTGTTCTGTTTATTTGAGAATAGCACACCGGTAGTTTTGACAGCTGAAAATTTGAATCCCCATTTATCGGCCCAATCGCTGACTGTATTCAGTACCCTTTGCATTATACTTGTTAATTTTTTTATCGAGCCAGCCGATTTCCACATGGCAGCATCGTCAGCAAAAAGTGATTGTTCAATTTCAGGATGTTTTGTGTCAATTTCGTTGGCCAGGCCATTAATCAGGATGTTAAAAAGGGTGGGGCTTATGACGCTGCCCTGTGGGGTGCCGTTATCTAGCTGGTGGTCCATGGATATGGTGTTACCAATACGAACTTTGAAGTTTCGGTCATGAAGAAAATTTTTTATCCAGTGTTGTATTCTGCCCTTAATTCCCAGGTTGTTTAATTGGGTGATAATCCCGTCCTGCCATACAAGGTCAAACGCCTTTTCAATATCCAAGAAAATTCCTAATGTATATTGGTGTTTGGCATTACCCTTTTTGATGGAGTGTTGGAGTCTGGCTATGTGGTCTAAAGTACTTCTTTTTTTTTCGAAAACCGCTTTGTGTTTTGTTTAACAGGTTGTTGCTTTCCAGGTGATATTCAAGTCTGTTTTTGACCATGGTTTCCATAATTTTGCATAAATTTGACGTGAGTGAGATCGGCCTATATGACTTACTGTCTGATGGGTCTTTACCAGGTTTTGGTACTGGGATAACAATAGATGATTTCCATTTGCTCGGGAGTTGTTTGGTCTTCCAGCTCACATTAATTAGTTTTAGAATTAGTTCCTGAGTGTTGTTTGGTAGGTGTTTTAGGATTGTATACCCTAGTTTGTCTTCGCCAGGTGAACTTTCTTTTTTAGAGTGTAAAGCTTTTCTGTATTCATTGATAGTAAAGTCTCCGTTAAGGTAGTTTTCTATATAATCATTTGTGTCATTTTCCAGGGTCGTTTCTTGTTTGATTTTTCTGAATTCTGGTTTCAGGTTTCTATCGCTACTGTTTGATGCGAATGATTCAGCAAGATATTCTGCCTTTTCGAGATTAGTTCTCTTTGTTTTGTTTAGTACGGGTATAGTGTTTGTTGCTTTCCCTTGGATGCTTTTTATTTTATTCCATACTTTCTTTGAGTTAGTTTTCGTATCGATAGTGTTGCAAAAATCTTCCCAGCATCTTGATTTGGCTTCTTTGACGCTTTTTTCTGCTATTCTTTTCAGTTCCTTATATCTTTCATGGTCACTCTGGAGTCGACTTTTTTTGAATTTTCTGAGTGCTTTTTTCTTTGCTGCGATGTTCTTTCCACACTCTTGGTTCCACCAAGGCACTGGGTTTTTGTTGGGCCGCGTATTCGTAACTGGAATATGCCTTTGTGCTATGTTTAGAAGTTTGCTGGTTATATTTTCATTGAAAGTCTCTATATCATTACTAAGTAGATCGTCACGAATTAGGCTTTTGCAATCGTTTTGGAAGCTTTCCCAGTCTGCCTTCGAGTATTGGAAGCGTGGGAGAGGGTCTGTCTTTTCAAAATCTGGTTTCATGCTAAATTTGGTTAGGATTGGAAAGTGGTCACTGTCTAATGTATCTGGTAGAACTGCCCATTCAGATTTAACTGCTAGTTCGGAGAGACTATAGTTAGGTCAATTGCAGTGAGTTTACCGGTTCGCATATCTATTCTCGTCCCTTCTCCGGAGTTCAGAAATACGAGGTTATTGTCATCTAACCATTTTTCTACTGATTTACCTCTATCATCTGATGTGGTGCAGGTTTCGTCCCAGATTGGATTATGACTATTATAATCTCCGCAAATTATGATTGGCGAGTCATATTTTTGGGTGATTTTGTTCAGTTCTTTTTGTGATATTGTTTTTAAAGTGCCAGGGGAGTACAGGTTCACTATATTTATAGGTTTATTATTTTGGAACACCCGTATAGCTTGCCATTCGAGGTCTTCACTTTCTGGGCTCTTGTCCAATTCTAGCTGTATGAGTTCTTCCTTAACTAGTGTGAGGTTGCCTCCCTTTGGGCCGTTTAGTCTGTCTTGTCTATATGGCGTATATCCCTTTATTGCAAATTTATTTTTTCCTGGTTTAAGAAATGTTTCTTGTATACATATGATGTCAGGGTTTATTTCATTTACTAAGATTTTGAGATTGTCTCCGTGTTTTGCAATGCCATTCGCATTCCATTGTAGTATGGTGAGTTGTTTATTGAAAGTTGGGTTGTTATGTGTTGCGCGGTGGGTCTAACCTATTGTCCCTGGTGTTCTCATATAGAGGTGTTGAGGGCGTTATTGTGTTTCCTGGGAGTTGATGTTTTTCTTTTGTATTTTGGATTGAATCCCCATGCTATTATTTCTTTGGGGTTAAATTCCCAATTCAAGAAGTCTTGAGCAATGCGGGCTATTATGTCAGCTTTGTTTGTTTTTGGGTTGGCATTGTGGACTGAGTTAATAACAATGTTAATGAAGCCTAGGAATTCGATTTTACTCATGCTAATTGTTTCTGGTTTGTCCTCGGTTTCTGACTCCATTGTTTGTTCTGTCACTGGTGCCTTATTGTTAATTGCTACTTCGTTCACAGGTTTTCGCAGGTTTATTGTTTCTCTGAGTTTTTGATTCACTTTTGCTTCTCTGACTGCTTCTGCGTAAGAGATGCCTTTGTCGGCTCTAATGTACTGAACTGCTTTAGCATTTTTGTAGTGAATACACCCTTTCCAAGCTGAGCTATGATTCTGCTTGCAGTTTGCGCATTTTTTATGGGTTTCTGTGCAGTGCTCGTAGCTATGGGGCCCTGAACATTTGGGACATACAACACTGGCTTTGCAGTTTTTGGCTGTGTGAGAAGAAATCTTCTGGCAATTAAAACATCTTTTTGGGGTTTCGTAGAAGGGCTTGACTGTGACATTACGGGTCCATAGACAGACAGTATCTGGGAGTTTACTTCCATTGAATACTAACATTATGCTAGTTGTATCTGTTTTGTCCTTTTGCAGTCTTTTAGCGAATACTACATTTTGCTTCGAGAGAGTAGTTCTAATATAGTCTAGCCCAACACTTAGATCAATTCCATAAATTACGCCTTTGCATTGCTCTCTTTTTTGTTGATACTGTTTTACCGAGACGGGTTTGCCAGCTAGGAGGTCTAACCTAAGGAGTTTTTCATACTGTGTTTTAGATTGGCAGTGGATTTTGAGGTCTCCTCCGGGTAATTCATAGATTGTTTTTACGTCTCCGGCTTGTTGTTGGATGTCTTTCGCAACTTTGGCTTTGGGTAAGCTCGTGGCTTTGATTTGAGTAAGGCTGTGTATGACAGCCACAAAATTGAAAAGACTAGGCCTTTCGGGGAGGGCTCGATGTTTTTTGGTGGGTGGGGATTTTTCAGTGTTGATTTCTGATAGCTTCCTTTTAGGTGTTTTTACGGTGGATTGGGAGGCTTCCATTGTTTGATTTGGTTTTGTTAAGATCAGGACTAGTTGTTATTTGGTAAGGAGTGACTTTAGTGATAGGAAATATTAGTCTATGTGCAGAAAGTTCAATTCAAAACTTAGCTCTGGCTGGCTGGTTTCTCTCGCTCTTGTTGTAGTTTGGTAATCCTGTAACGCCGGGAAACCGCAGTGGAACACAAAGGCTTGGAAGTCTAGGCTGGCTTGGCAGATCAAAAACACGTCCGTTCACTCTAAGCGCTGAACTCTAAGCGCTAAACTTACTCAACCCCGTTAGTATTATTATATCGAGCGGCCTTATATCGAACAGCAGTTTCAAACTGGAAAACCTGGGATACCGTATGTGATCTGTATACCATACCTTCGGTTAAAACTAGGGTTCTATCACGGGGAGGGGATTAATCATGGCTTTGACAATAACCTGTGTCGGACATAACAGATTACGATCTGATAATTGGAGCAACGGCGCGGATATAATTTTGACATTTGATCTACATGTAATACTGTTATATAACTTACAGATAAACTGAGAAATTGGGTGCTTCGTTCGTGCAAACTCGGCCTGGTGTTGAATGAGGAAACTATTATTTTTGGACTACCATTGAAATACAAATTATTCAATCATTTAATATTAATAGCAAAACAGCATATTTATAATTGTAGATATTCGAATACCAGACCGACTTTCCACCAACTAAGAAACATTATTAAATACACTTTTGATATAGAAAAAATGATATATAAATGTAATATGAATGGAGAAACTTTTAAAGAGAAATGGTGTGTTCTAAAAGAGGTCATAGAGAACGACGCTGATGCCTCTCGGCCTTAGAAATAACAAATTTTATGGCTCCACCAAAAATGTAGCTGCACGAAGTTGCCCATGGGAACATACTTGTCGAGTACCACCGTTTTTTTGGGGGGTTTTTTTTTTGGTTTTTTTATTTATTTTTTTTTTTTTGGTTTTTTACCGATTCTTTGTGAATATTTCTTGTTGCATATTATTTATTTTTTTGTGTGTACGTATATGTCTTATTCTACCCAATACTGCATGATATTAATTCGATTTCGATACGAGTTTCCTCTGTTGTGATTGTGCTTTTATAATATTGAAAAATGTACAAATGTAACCACATAATTGCTTCTTTTTTTGGGAAAAATAAAAAAAAAAAAAAAAAAAAAAATAACTTACAGATAATACAATCTCAACTTCATAACATAGCCAGCAACCTAATACTGGAATTAAAGCTACGAAATATGTCAGATGAAATACTTCATCTCTGTATCTCATAACTTTCAGCTAATATCGGACGAATATCGAAATCTACATCGGTTTGAAACAACTCCTGGAACGGGGATTTACCGCACAATGTGTTCGTGTACCGGGACAAAGATAGGCCCGCCAGAAGCTTTGACGGTATCTGATTAAATGCGTTCGCGCAGATGGCTGTTAATATATGAGGTATATACAAATTATTAATCCTGCACGAGATACATTTCACCAGGGACTTAATAAAATCTCATTATAAAGTCACTGGTTTCACCGGAAATTGCGATAGTGTCAAACCTTAACATCGGTCTTAACCGCTGCAGATTTCTCAACAAATTAATTTGGTCTGAATCGGTACCGGTATATACATTTTGTAAACATCTCATGAACACAGAATGAGTTTGGCACGTGTAGGCTGTAGTCGATTACCATTGTGCCAAACCATGTACCACACCGGTACATACCCGCAGAGTTTCATGTATGTGGTTAGAGAATGTACGAAACAAGTCCAACGAGCAGTCCGCTCTCCGGTATATCTTGTTGTTTTATATCAATGGGTTATCTGTTCAGCAAAATAAACTTACCCAAACCCGTTAGTATTATAATACTGAGCGGCCTTATATCGACCAGCAGTTTCAAACTGGAAAACCTGGGATACCGTTTGCGATCTGTATACCATACCTTCAGTTAAAACTAGGGTTCTATCACGGGGAGGGGATTAATCATGGCTTTACCAATAACCTGTGTCGGACATAACAGATTACGATCTGATAATTGGAGCTACGGTGCGGATATAATTTCGACATTTGAGCTATCTGTAATATTGTTATATAACTTATACAGGTAATAAAATCTCAGCTTTATAACATAGTCAGCAGCCATTAATACTCGAATTAAACTACGAAATATGTCAGATGAAATACTTCATCTTTTTATCCCATAACTTTCAGCTAATATCTGAGTATTATCCAATGAGAATCGAATTTAGCAACACTCTCAGGCCAGTTCTTTTAAATACCCGTTACAAAGACCAGTTGGAACGAGAATAACTCGGTACATGTTGAACGGACCATAAAGGATTTCTTTAGATATTGTTATATTATGGAGCTATGCTAACCGAGAGTGTACAAAATAAAGCAAAATAGAAAAAAATATGTCTAAATCTATACAGAGCATGCTGTCAGTAACACCGCACTGAAAATTACCTTATTTGATAGGTAAAGTATCTTCATATGTGTTTCATATTTGGAAAAAAACACATTTATTTAGTGGAGCATTTTTGTAAAACTTGTGACATGATTGTATTAGAAGACTGGTACCATTTTGTACGTCCTCTGTATATTGAATTTAATGAAGCTGAAAATCTCGGATGGGGTTTTCGGGTAAAGCGCCTCAAACGGTATATACAATCTGTTGTACGGTACGGATTAAAATTCATCGGTGATTAAGCCGTTTTATAATTATATAACACTTGAGGAGGTGCCCCACATCCCTCCGGCAAAGCATGCATTCTCGTCGACGAATCGGCACATTTTAAAGTTTTCAAAGTTAAGAGGAAGCAATTTAGTTGCGGGGGCGACCATTAATTGTTAAAAATCTCCATTCCATAGCAAGTAAACTTTGTCAGTATCAACGGCTAGATTACAAAAATAAAGCTTGTTTCGCATGTATAAT
>JAVTVY010006453.1:0-38642 GCA_036873755.1 Hanleya hanleyi
ACCTCATGGCAGTGCTGGATTGGGCCTTTTTTACTGGGTTTTTCACAGTGGACATGCAATTATGACTAATCCCGAACCTCAGGTAAAATCACATCAAAATGTAGACTACATGATGTCAATACAATAAAATGCAGTCCGGATAGCTATATAACACCACAAAAATCGTAGTCTCCATACGATTACACGGTTTGTCATCCGATTTCGTGTAAACTGCAGACTCGCATGCCCATACAGAGAAGTATTTAATTACCTTATTGTTGTATTTGTTGTGGGTGGAGATTTCATCATACAGTTTTTCGTTTCTCTGTGAATAAATTATCAGTCATGTGACCCTTTTTGGTTCCCCACATTTGCTGGAATGGTAACATTTACAGTATTAATTGTTCTTAGCGAGGCATGTTATAATCCTATGTGGTAACACATAATATGTTTGTTTCCCATGCCCCAATAATGGCCGTACATATTATTACTGGGCGTATATTCCATTTCAATAGAATCTTAGTAAATTACTAACATTTGGCCTTGTGTTTGTCTTTCCTTTCCAGCAAACCGATGTTTTTCTCTGATTATCTGGGAGCCAAGTACAAAAAGCCTCATATATATATATACAAAAAAGCCTCATATATATATATATATATATATTTTTTATTTTTTATATTTTTTACTGCTGAAATGACCCCCCGACACATATTCGCTGAAAAAAGGGTAGGTAAATTTAAACAACTTGGTCACTCTTTCTAGTGACCAAATCTGTCTGAATTTCATCACATATTACTCATACAATAATGAGTTCGTATCTTGATTTGTTTTTTTTGTAATTCAAGCATGTGACGTCACGTGGGAGCCGCATTCAAATGTCAACTGAAACAAAATAACCCCTTTTGGGGACGAGGGTAAATATATTTGCATTGCTATATATCCATTAATACTGATCCTGTCTATCTAAACATCATGATTTCTTGTTTTGCACTGGGTAGCTATGTTTTTAGTATCTAAGGTCGTGGTTGTATTCCAACCGTGTGGTTCAATTCCGGGGTAACCATGCCAAATTTCATAACACCATACTACCTATGTATTTGTGTTCATATTTAACTGAATACAGTTCCAGTGACATCAGTCCGGTCAAGAGGGTAATGCATGACACCAGTGCTATGCTATACACAGCGAGAAAAAGACGATGATATAAAAATCAGCAGCTTTAGTACAGAGTCACCCATTTGCTGGAGTTGAATAATTTAACTGGTTCGCGAAATGAAGCACTTAAACCAACTTTGTGAACCACTGCACTTACGTATATGAATAGTGGTTATGAAGGACAATTACGCCTCATTCATTTACAAAAGGATTTTATATGATATATATTCGTTCAAAAAGGTGAACATCAAAATCAATCTTCAACACACCATACCTGAAACTTTTTGTTCTAGCTTATTTTGGACATACATACATCGTGCAAAAGGTCCGGGATTACACGTCTGAGGCCAGGTTTGTTTACGTCAAAATACACATCTAGCCCTCGGATAAAGAACCACCGTTTTAAGCCTAGAATGAGCCAGTAATTCTCGAATTATCGGAATTACACATCCCCTCCCTCCCTGCAGTCAATATAACCGCCTGCCACTGTAGAAATCTTCATACATTTTAGGAAACCAATCTAGTTATGCGCTGAACTCATGTGCGTTCATGGCTGGTCAAGATGTGATATTGCAGCGTTTTTGAAACGGATATGGCTGATTGGTTATATCCATGAGTAGTCAGTGTATGATACACCGTAGAAGGTAGATAACAGTGGATGATACTCCATAGAAGGTAGATAACAATGGATGATACACCATAGAAGGTAGATAACAGTGGATGATACACCGTAGAAGGTAGATAACAGTGGATGATACACCGTAGAAGGTAGATAACAGTGGATGATACACCATAGAAGGTAGATAACAGTGATGATACACCGTAGAAGGTAGATAACAGTGGATGATACACCGTAGAAGGTAGATAACAGTGGATGATACACCGTAGAAGGTAGATAACAGTGGATGATACACCGTAGAAGGTAGATAACAGTGGATGATACACCGTAGAAGGAAGATAACAGTGGATGATACACCGTAGAAGATAGATAACAGTGGATGATACACCGTAGAAGGTAGATAACAGTGGATGATACACCGTAGAAGGTACATAACAGTGGATGATACACCGTAGAAGGTAGATAACAGTGGATGATACACCGTAGAAGGTAGATAACAGTGGATGATACACCGTAGAAGGTAGATAACAGTGGATGATACACCGTAGAAGGTAGATAACAGTGGATGATACACCGTAGAAGGTAGATAACAGTGGATGATACACCGTAGAAGGTAGATAACAGTGGATGATACACCGTAGAAGGTAGATAACAGTGGATGATACACCGTAGAAGGTAGATAACAATGGATGATACACCATAGAAGGTAGATAACAGTGGATGATACACCATAGAAGGTAGATAACAATGGATGATACACCATAGAAGGTTGATAACAGTGGATGATACACCGTAGAAGGTAGATAACAATGGATGATACACCATAGAAGGTAGATAACAATGGATGATACACCGTAGAAGGTAGATAACAGAGGCTGACAATTGGATAATGGAGTCTTGTTTACATCATCTTCAGTTCAGTATCATTATTAATTGAATTGACAACCATAATGGGGTCAAACAGTTTGCCTGTTTCCAGTTGTTATCAAATGCTAACCGTGATGATGAATATTTGCAACAATCAAGTCTGAATGCATCATATTTTCCACTTTAATTCGTTTTGGAATATAAAATCGTGCACAAATTATCGCAGATAAATTGAATTTGAGAGGGATAACAATTTCTTTAATGAAGGAATTGTTTTTATTATTCGGGGCATTTATCTGACCTTCGTGGGTGTCCAATCATCAAAATCGAAAATTTCACATCAAATCTGATTATCTTGTGCCTATATTGCCTTCATCGTTTGTCTTCCATAGATCCAGTAACTCATTCAGCTTCAAGCGACCCGTTAGAAATTTAGGTCGTAAAGTTGGAATTTACTTCGTGTCGAAGGCAGGCAATTGCACTGAACTCTACTCCAAATTTATTAGCTATGCGATTTACTTGGTAAGCGTTAATATTGAATAAGATCAGATGATCTCTACTTGTTTCGTAATTTATCAATGACTCGCCACTAGAATGGTTATTTAATCAAGCTTAAAGTAAGCGTGAATTAATTAATTTGATATTGCCCTCAATCACATGAAAAAAATTAACATTTCCGGTGGTCCCTAAGGTCGTTATTTTGAATTTAGCAATGATACCTGAAGTTATTATAGCTCTCATTTTGTTGCTCTCATAATTCGCTTTCATACTCGTCGGACAGAAAACCACTATGCAAGCGGGAACACCGTATTTTTCAATTGAAACTGAACTACGCGTACTGTCAATAGTTGATGACAACTATAGTTGATGACAATTGTGTTGCTTAGAGATATAAAGTATAAGAGTATACAGACTGAACTATTCATTGAGAAGATATGCTCATCCTAGTACCTATGATTTCCTCACTCATAATTTTCGACAGAAAGTCTCTTTAGTTTGTAATTTAAAACGAAATTCAGTTGCATATAATAGAAATATGTAAACAATATGCCGTAATAAAAGACAAAGTTCAGACAGATTGGATCACGATTAGAAAAGATATTGCTATAATTAAACATACCTTCTTTTGCAAGAGCGAGTACGTTATCGACGTCATATTGAATATGGTCCACTGATGATGTCAAATTTGGAAACCGACCGCCAAACCCGCTAATACAGATAACTGAACTTTTAAGTGCGGAGTAATAAGTGTTGAAATTTAGACAGCCCAGACTATTATTAAGAAAATTATAGCAGGTAATTTACACGTAATCCCTTTTCACGACGGGGTATTTCTGTACAGCTTAAATTTTAATACAACACCCAGTTAAATCATACGATTGGAACAAAAAATAAAATGTGCTAACCAAAAACATTGCTAAGTGATGTTGAGCAATATATTATGATGTTTAGACATATGGGAATAGGCAATAAGAAGGATATAGCAATACACTTACACATACCCCATTTCGGAGAGTAAATGTTCGAGTTGACGTTTGGATACGGCCCCCAAATGATGTAATATTGGGTTGATGTATAAATAGTAATCTTAATTGCATATGACAATGACATTTATGCTGAATAACATTTCAGACAGATCCGGCCCTTATACTAATAAAGATATGCCAGTTCAAGCACATATAACCCTTTTTCAAAAAGGAATATATTTTTTGTTCAAACAGCATTTGAATACTACCCCCAATTACACCATATGATCTTAGGTATTGAAGAAACAGACGCGAGATAACGCGGAAAAATATGTTATGATGTTGAGATGGATTGGATCAGTAATAAGAGATGGCAATACAAATACACATACCCCCTGTGTTGGACGGAATCAATATTTTCAGCTGAAAATTGGATATGCTCCCCAAGTAGCGTCATACATTTGGGATACAGGACAAAGTCTTGATAACAGATATTATTATTGACTCATAAATGATCAGGTTTAAGCAGATTAGGCCAATAACAAGAGTGCTGTGGCGGTTACAATACACCTACTCCTTTTTTCGACAAAGTAAAATGAATTTCTGTAGTGACTCATTTCTTCCGCCATAGGAAAAAACCTTGTCTTGTCGATGGGATGAATATTCCCAACAAAACCCGAGCCTGGCTCCCACATTAGATCTAGCCTGGCTCCCACATTACATCTAGCCTGGCTCCCACATTACATCTAGCCTGGCTCCCACATTACATCTAGCCTGGCTCCCACATTACATCTAGCCTGGCTCCCACATTACATCTAGCCTATAGCTTACTTACAATTTAGTTACACAAAATCCACTCAATTACTTGTACAGGGCAGAAACGGTAAGCAATTTTCAAGTTTGTTTGAAAGCTGCATATATAATGTTCTTAGTGATCGGATTCGGGTAACGCTTTAGTTAACATTGCCAATGTGAAAATCATACAGATCTGAAATTACCTGGGTGTAGCGGGGCTTTCGGTTTCGGGTGAAACGCACTTAAATACAATACACGAATATGGTTGCTCTTTAGTCGTCAACATGTTCTACCTTTTACATATCTCACCGATTTAGCCACCCATCGAATTGGAGGATTTGTCTCGACTAAAATTTGGTTATATCTTCCGACGGGAACAAACCCATTATTATTAGATGTGTAGTTGTGGTAAACGCAGGGTGTCTGAACAACGTAGTAAACAAGAGTCTATTCAGCGGTACAGCCACGTACGTTACTCCACAACGTGAAAATTGGTTTCATGTGTGTAATTTCCCAAAACTTAGACGCTATGTCAGGTAAATCATTGCTAACGCCACTCCTTGGACCAGCAATGTGTAGTCTGCATGCTATAGTACCATATGCATCGAGGGATCATAAAGTTACTATCTTTCGAGTACGGTTGAAGAATATTTCCTGTTTCCCCACCTGCAGTGCAAGAAGTTCGCAGCGGAAATAAGAAACTATATTTGTGATCAATAATGAGATACATTCACAACATCTGCGCGAAAGCAAAAAACATGTACATGTACTGCAAGGGAAAATAACTTGAGGAAAGCGGCAGAATCGCTGTGTGGATAACGTAATTGGCACATGTCTGTTTCAGTCACGGTGCCATAACATATATTTATGGCCACAGGAGACCTTACTCGTCGACAGATGGATATGTATTCTAAAGTATACGTGCGAAATCCGACATTTAGTATTCCGCCGTCGTTCATAAAAGAATTAACGCAACTACTGAAAGAACCTTTTCGTAAAACAGCACCAATTCCAAATATGCTTAAAATGAACGTGTAAATGAACTCCAGATTCTTCCCAGCTATAGAGTAACGGTCAACAATTTTTAAACCGTCGAAGGTAAAATGTCTTTGAATTATTAACGCGAATTGTTTTTTTGTGCAGTACTTAATGTCGGACCTGTGGCCTACACTTAATCAATGATAGTAAGACACAGACATCATAATGTCTTTACCTAGAATCTTCAACAATGACTTTCGCTTTCTCGGGTAGAATGTATCCCAGTCGAGCTTTGATTGTGCATTTCCATTCAAACATCATGAAGAAACACACTCGTTCACACGACCGGGCCAACAGGAATTAGACACAAGTTAAAAAGCGTAGCACCAGATTGTATTTTACCGCCAGTGTATATATTTAGTCGCATGATAGGGGCGTTTGGTTGTGTAATATATATTTGTATCGTGTCTTTGTGCTTCAGTGCTGTGTAATTTGTATGATACTATGAAATAGGTACAGTGAAGCAAAACTGACATTGTAAATGTTTAGTATAGTTTGGTGGAATCGTCTTTTATCTTAATAATTGATATAGCTCCAAATGGACATGGGCGTGTTCGATCAAGTGATATCGGTCCAAATGGACATGGGCGTGTTCGATCAAGTGATATCGGTCCAAATGGACATGGGCGTGTTCGATCAAGTGATATCGGTCCAAATGGACATGGGCGTGTTCGATCAAGTGATATCGGTGATATCGGTCCAAATGGACATGGGCGTGTTCGATCAAGTGATATCGGTCCAAATGGACATGGGCGTGTTCGATCAAGTGATATCGGTCCAAATGGACATGGGCGTGTTCGATCAAGTGATATCGGTCCAAATGGACATGGGCGTGTTCGATCAAGTGTCCTTTGAGTTGCAGTCATCATCTGGCCAACATAGCGTCCAGTCCAGTGACGTACGAACACATATCGGAGTACTGGCGGCTTCATGCAACTGAGATTTCGAAATCATAACACTAACTGATACACCAATCATAACACTAACTGATACACCAATCATAACACTAACTGATACACCAATCATAACACTAACTGATACACCAATCATAACACTAACTGATACACCAATCATAACACTAACTGATACACCAATCATAACACTAACTGATACACCAATCGTAACACTAACTGATACACCAATCGTAACACTAACTGATACACCAATCGTAACACTAACTGATACACCAATCGTAACACTAACTGATACACCAATCGTAACACTAACTGATACACCAATCATAACACTAACTGATACACCAATCATAACACTAACTGATACACCAATCATAACACTAACTGATACACCAATCATAACACTAACTGATACACCAATCATAACACTAACTGATACACCAATGTCGAAAATGACGACTTGATAATAAAAGCATGACCTAGGTGACGACATGGATTTTAATTTGGATTCAGGAATACTTTTCAGTGGTAAAGAATTATGAACAGATCATCATGATGTTTTGCTGCCATCATTGAAAACTCTCTTGGAAGAAACTGACGTTTTGTTAACTTTATGCTCGTTTGGAATTCGTGGAATCCAGCGTGCACATTCCTTCAATAATTGACGCGGAAATATTTTGTGGACGACGGCTAAATACTATATATCGTATGTAACACCTTGGTCCATTGCTAAATTTGTGGATAACCATGGTTGGTGTGGGTATATGACGGTAAAAGCTACGAGCTACATTTATTACTCCATCGGAGCCAATAAACTGCACAGAAAGAGGATATGATCGTTTATTCAATCAGAGATAACATGACAGCAGTGGAGCAACCTAATCTCTTCAGCAGTCAAGTAGAGAAGAGAAAATATTTTGAGCAACATGGGTTTGTTTCCGCTGTCTATTTGTATGACACAAATTGGATAGCTTGATGATGGATAAGCAGGTTTTACAATAATATCTTACATTTATCCTATGAGCATCCAGGAGGTAGTTTATCTTTTTGTCTTTTGCTAGAGCGCTGATAGATTCTCTGGACTACCTTGTGCGTATTGCCCGTGACATGCTAGAAGAAACAGACTATCAACGTCATAGACATAAGAAAGCATTCCTCTCAGTCTTTCAGGTGAACCATCCTGCTAGCCGTACTGCATGGGTTTTAAGCTGGAAGCATATTCCTGACAGACGGTATATACAACATCTAATGTTTGGAGCCGTTCCGGCAAACAGGGCATATACATGCATTAACCCAGGTCCAAAAAGCAAATAAATAGGTAAATATCAAGAGTGTAACAATCTCTTCCTAACGCTATATTTAGATGAAGCAGCGTATAAATACGCATTGTAGGATATCCGATGTCGGACAATTTAGGGGCAATTCGGCTCCAATGTCACCATAGGGCATCATTATTTCGAGTACTGATATCATGTATATTGCTGCAATACCTTCAAAGTGTTGCCCTATATTGAGGGTGGTTATTCTCAAAATATATAACAATTGCTTCATAAAATAGCATTACTTACTGTACTATAAAATATGCTGTTCACATGCCTATACTATTATGTACACAGGATTCTTGAAAGTCTGTTCGTGCCCAGTAGATAAATGCAAGTATCCGCTGGAAAGAGGGTGTTCAGTCATTTATTTTTAAATCCATAGATAATCAATAAGTAGAGAAAACAACAGAAACTCAAGCAAAATGTAGCTGTTGCAGGAGACCTGTCACTGAAGAGGATATAACTTCGCTGACCACGTAACATACAAAGATTAATTTTATTTTTGACGATTTAAAAGGTCGAATTCACCGAATGGACTTTGAGACACACACTTTCTATTATAGTATATACCGAATTCAGTCCGAATTTCTCGAGGTCAATCAAGTATAGATGTAATATCCGAACTTTGGTTTTCAGTCGGCCCCGTAAGACCCCGTAAGTCGGCCCGTAATGCTTTGCCGATTAGATCCCAAAACACCTGTCATGTTTATACCATTATCCATAAAGTTATACTGATTACCTTGGTTATTCAGTCATAAGATACGAATGTAAAATAAACAATCCGCCTATTCCCGCAGGGCTGATTTGATCGGTTTCCAAATAAAACAAGATACATATGCTGCCAAAGAAGAAATTTCACGGTATTTATATTCCACGTCCTAGTCCAAGGGCGATTATTGACACGGAGAACCTCACCCAGTGGGTTATGTGATTCCTAACTTTGCTTGACATATCAGCCGTAGTATTTTCGGTGATCGTCGATAAGTTACATGAATTGCCGTACCTATACGCAGCAGCCGCAAATAATCATGTTGCATTTTTTCTAATTTTTCACTTCATATCGTCTTGGATATGAGTTGCCAAAGGTGTTATACGAAAGTTATTGAACATTGGGCTACAACTACTTATTAAATGTTGAATCTAATGCCTGTGTTGATGCTGGCGTTCACACTGCTACAATACTTCAAATGGAATTCAATGCGGAGATACCTTGATGCAATGGATGATCTGGGCATGGTTTAGTGGCTAAAATAATTCCTTCAGAATGTTGTGTGAAATAGTATCAGCGGAGAATAGTACGTATTGAGAATGTTTCAGAAATGTCGTTGCCTGTGCTAGGAAGTAGCTATACACGAAGGCAAACTGTAAAACAACAGCTGCGTATGATAAAATTGTGGGCTGAAAGTACACCTAACCATTGAAGCACGATCGGAAAAGCTTCACAGCATAACAGAACCAGTTGGAGAAGATCATATGAAAGACGTGCTACAGACAGTATGGCGTCTAGCCCTAAACCTCTCGCAACTGGTAATGCTACTGAGGTACCAATGCGAAAGTATACATGTAAAATATTATCTACATATGTACGTAACACTGGAACTCTTTTTGGCAGGTCTGTTATCAATGTACAGTGATAATCAAGGCGTGACTGGTATACATTATTAAATAAACTACAAGGAAATTCCGTTTAATAAGTGAATCATACTTGTCGGTGCATCAGCTGAATAATGTCTTGTTAGAAACAGATCATCGCTGCTCTCGTGCAGAGAACGAGTTTATTCACAGCTTTCTTCCATATCTATGTTAACTATACATGGGCGATAATAGCCCATAGATACATACTTAACCCTATAGTACCGGTGTATCATATATAATACGGTGACTTATGGTCTCATTTCATTGATAATCACACACTTAGCAATGCCAGTTGCATCATACATGATGTACACCTGATTTCCTCCAGCGGCCATGAACTTTTATTCTATCAATATAGGATAGGATCTAGTATGGACCGATCCCATTTATGACAGCACGGAAATGACCCCGACGTTGATAATACCGGTGTTATAAACGTGGAACGTTCGATAACTGAAAGTATTATTGAAAATTTACAAAGGAACAAATTTGTATTTATATCCGTATACAACGATACTAATGATGCATTCTTGGCAGAGGGAACGGGTTCTGCCTAATAATTCTAGCCCACTGGAAATTGCGCTTCATATGTGCTACAACGAGCGATCCTGTTAACTGCACCTGATATCTGAGGCTTCTGTTCGCTATCTAAATGTCTTCAAATTGCCATAGATTGCTTCAGTATGTTCAAATACACAGGGTAAATATGTTTGATTACAATAATATTCAGGTTTGTTTAATAATGACATGCCACCAACGGTCACTGTATATGATACGAGACACTGCAAGATCCCCTAACGCTCAATGTATCATATATGATCGATAAATATATAGATAAATATATTTTCACACAAAATTTGGCTTATGGCACCCGTTCGTTGCCATTTCACCAAATTTCGTATTTTTTCGCGTCACTACGAGCGGGCATTATATGGCTATCCGATTATTCCTCGGGAATTATTTTTAAACGCCTGGTAACTATCGACTGGCATATTCATAATACGTGTACTATTATCTCTGCATACAAGGTTATTTCTGCAAGAACATAGATTCATTTCTTTCAAATCTATAATAATACTCCTGGAGTGCGAAAAAAATGTGAATGCTGATATACTGAAGAAAATGAATGTATAGTAACTGTACCAGTAATATCATGACGAAGACGCATACTAAGTGTACTTTTACTTTTCGAAATCTTAATTCGCTTTTCTACTTTTGAATATTGAGAAAGAGGCTATATCGTCTACCTCTTCGTCGTACTTTTACAAGTATTAAACCCGACAATCAATAGTCAGTCGTAATCCATGAAAAAGTTTCTCGTCCGTAATCGAAAGACCTCATTCAAAAGACAATAGTATAGTGTAAAACTCCAAGCAGGCAAAATATAAATTGATATATTACCACGTGCTAGATTTTTTTAAGAAGTAATCGGTCGTATCGGCAGTTTCCAATAACACTGACAAAACATCATTATATTCCTATCGTCCAATCTGAATTATGTTATTTCTGATGAGTTCCCAAGTCGTTGTTTTGAATATTTTGTCTGTCGTGTTTTAGTTGTGATTTTTCATAAACTTCATGAAGGTCTTGTATTACGCGATGCTCACACGGCCCGTAGCCCCGGGGCAAGCGGAATTAGTCACAAATTACAAAATGTAGCCTAAAGATCTTTCACACTGAAGATAGTACTTTGCTATTAGTGTGTGTAATTTATCACCAAATTTGCGAAACTTCTGTGAATTCGAAATTTATCAAGCAGGAATAACGATAAGACATCTATCGGACCAAATTGGCAAAAAACAAATTTAAGTTAACTGCGTGGAGAAACATATATATGTTGATATTCTATACATTGCAATTGTCAGTAAATCCTACATGCAGCAAGAGAGAATATGAAACTTTTACATTTGTATATTACCATGCTTGTGCAGATGCGCGAACAAATCTCCGCAACTATAGAGGTTTTCAGGAAGATCAGGCCTGGCTAATCAGGTACTGCACTGAACACTCAGTCTGCCCAATGGTTTTGAGAAGGATTTGGTTAATGTCACACTCAAGGTTATCCAATTATTTTGATTGCAGAAGCAGTCTTGCCATGGGTTTCAGTGATGTTGACAAGACAGAATGATGCAGAAATCTTACTTGTGGTATTGTTCTTTTTTTATCATAAGGATTCAAGATATCATAGATCTTCAACCCATTTAAGTTTAATACAAAATAAATCAATAACCTTGGCCATTTTCTTCAAGCGAGAGGTTCTTGACAGTTCCCATGATGCGTACGAGAAAATATTGGCAACGATTTGGTGTAAGACTCACGAAATATAATTGACAAAGGATCTGCTGCAAGTTGTATTTTCAGTCTTTTGTCCAGAATATTACCTTTTCAATGGGAGGTCTTACACCACAGCCTTGCCAAAATATTAGTTACCAGCTTATTCTCAAAAGAAGGCATTTGTCTTAGCCACACTGTTGATAGAGATGATGTCGAATTGACTTTCGTTAAAATGTTTCTTTCAAGCTTTAATACTTTAACTCTTCATTTAAATCTTGTCTGCATCGTTGTATTTTGTTCTGTTCGCCTGAAATCCACTTCTGCCTTCCAAAATATTAAGTCTGTTGCCATACGGACGCGTCATCCCGATATAGACATCGATTTATCAAAATGTATGGATCACACTGGGATTTCCATTGATGTACTAAATCACATATGTTCATTAATAAATTTGAATGGTAGTTGGCAGATTGATAGAGCCACTCAGACAATCTGATCATAATTATCTCTGCAAATTTCTCTCAGATCTTTATCATCATCATATGTTGCTAATATAGGTAATATTCCATCAATTGGAAGTACCTTTCTACGTCATTTCAGCATTACCTTATCACGGTTTACGTCTCGAGCTAATGTGATATGCAACAGCTATCGCGATTATATACAAATGAGCGGCAGGTGCTTTCGGCATAGTCTGTGTCGAAAATGGCGTACATCCATATTTTTTTGTGTTACGGATTGGTTAGATTCATTTCAGTTAGCTACAACTAGCCCTGGGAATTGAAAGAGGATCAAAGTTTAGAGGAAGTATTTTCTCTTAATACATCCATTTAACCTTGCCCTGTACAGCTGAGAATAGATATGGTCAACTTCTATCTGTGACCATATGTTCTTCATTCGTTCCTGTTCCGAAATTTGTGGGCCCAATATAAAAAATAGCAGGTTATAAAGTCTCGCCTGGGTAAAATAGAATTGGACGGATAGTAAACTAGCGATAGTGAACAACTATGTTGGCCTATATATCAAAAATATATAATGTGCAAAATGATATTTTAAGTACGATTTCCACAATTCGTCCATTGGACATTGAAATTGTGGTTTACACGTGAATAGAAGTAAATAAATAGCTTCTCTTCCAAAGGTCTCTTTTCTTAAAATTCAGTCTGGACAGGTATTCCTTTTGTTTTTACATTTTTAGTTGAGTTATTTGTTTGAGCTGATCTGTCATCACCGCTCTCGAGCTAGCGTATTAATTCCGATTTTGCTGGTGCTAGGGGCCGTGTGGATAATTCATAGTCTCCACATGAACATCTGCAATAAAAGCGCGGCTCAGATACTATGGCTAATTGTCCCACTGAACTGTTGGTCTCCTCTCTTCCCTACATTGCGTTACATACGTATATTAATATGTGTGGTCATACATGAAACTATGATCAGTGAGGACAACGTCAACCTAGTGAATGTTGAATCTGACACACATATCAGGTGTTACGGCAGCTACCTGGCCAAGCGTCACGACCACATAGCCAAATGGTAAGGAATGAACAGCACGACATACAAACGCTTACTCCGTCGAGCTCACAAAATGCACTTGCAGGTTTCGGAGGTATGGCCAAACACAATCCTGTTAAGTTAGATTAGAACAGTTCTGTACATATCGTCCAACAACGAGGTCATCTGCTAAGCAGGTTGTTTGGATTTATGAGCTAACTGTGTACAAAAAATATAATATACAGATATAAAGTGTTCATATTATGTCGTGCCAGGTTTGTAATGATAAGCGTAGTGTACAGAATATCGATATATATAGATTTCTCTATGTAGTTATTTTTAATCTATAAGACCATGTATCTAAAAGTTGTAGCTCTGATAGCCAATTTGGCTCGATAAATGTCTTATCATTATTCATGCTTGGTAGCTTTCCAATTCTCAGAATTTTCTCAGATTTGGCGATAAATTTTACACGCTGATAGCAAAGTACTATCTTTAGTGTGCAGGTTCTTTAGGACTGCGTTTCATAATTTGTGTTTAATTTCGGTTACCCTGGAGTTAGGAGCCGTATAACCATCGTGTAATACAACATCAACATCATTGCAGAAACTTATGAATGGGGGTTATACCCCCAAGCGCCTCCACTCAAAGTTTCTCAAATTTTGCGATACATATCGTATGCTGATAGCAAAATACGAGCATAGCGTGCAAGATCTATAGTGTTACGTTTCGTAACTTGTGTCTGATAAGCGGAATTAGACACAAGTTACGAAACGCAACCCCGAATTTCTTTCACACTAAAGATATTAGTGTGTGAAATTTATCACCAAATTTGATAAACTTCCGTGAATTCGAAATTTATTAAACAGCGCCTCCACTCAAAGTTTCTCAAATTTTGTGATACATATCGTATGCCGGTTTGCAAAATACGAGCATAGCGTGCAAGATCTATAGTGTTACGTTCGTAACTTGTGTCTGATAAGCGGAATTAGACACAAGTTACGAAACGCAACCCCGAATTTCTTTCACACTAAAGATATTAGTGTGTGAAATTTATCATCAAATTTGATAAACTTCTGTGAATTCGAAATTTATAAAACAGCGCCTCCACTCAAAGTTTCTCAAATTTTGTGATACATATCGTATGCCGGTTTGCAAAATACGAGCATAGCGTGCAAGATCTATAGTGTTACGTTTCGTAACTTGTGTCTGATAAGCGGAATTAGACACAAGTTACGAAACGCAACCCCAAATTTCTTTCACACTAAAGATATTAGTGTGTGAAATTTATCACCAAATTTGATAAACTTCTGTGAATTCGAAATTTATTAAACAGGAATAATAATAAGACGTCTATCGGGCCAAATTGGCGAACAGAAAAATAAATTTGAGCACATTACATGGAGAAATCTATATATGTTGATAGACTATACATTGTACTTGTCACTACAAACCTCGCACGACAGAATATAAACTTTACATTTGTATACTACCTTGCTTGTGCACATGTACGAACAAATCTCCGCAACTATAGAGGTTTTTCAGGGAGATCAGGCCTGGCTAAACAGGTATGCACTGAACCCTCTGTAACATGACTGGCAACTCAAAATAAACGTTAAGAAGCGTCTGCCCAATTATTTTGATTGCCCCAAAACGTCGTTCGTTCTATGTGCACAGACAGGCAAGTCATGTTAAGTTAGATTAGAACAGTACTGTACATATCGTTTAACAGACGAGGTCATCGGCTACGCAGAGGTGGGACAACCAAAGCTGTCTTTGTTGTTTGGACTTATGAGTGAACTGTGTACAAAGTAAAATAATATACAGATATAGAGTGCTCATATTCCGTCGTGCCAGGTTTGTAATGATAAGCGTATTGTACAGAATATCGATATATATAGATTTCTATATGTAGTTGAATTAATCTATAAGACCATGTATCTAGAAGTTGTAGCTCTGCTAGCCAATTAATCTATAAGACCATGTTTCTAGAAGTTGTAGTTCTGGTAGCCAATTAATCTATAAGACCATGTATCTAGAAGTTGTAGCTCTGATAACCAATTAATCTATAAGACCATGTATCTAGAGGTTGTAGTTCTGGTAGCCAATTAATCTATAAGACCATGTATGTAGAAGTTGTAGTTCTGGTAGCCAATTAATCTATAAGACCATGTATCTAGAAGTTGTAGTTCTGGTAGCCAATTAATCTATAAGACCATGTAGCTAACAGTTGTAGTTCTGATAGCCAATTAATCTATAAGACCATGTATGTAACAGTTGTAGTTCTGATAGCCAATTAATCTATAAGACCATGTATCTAACAGTTGTAGTTCTGATAGCCAATTAATCTATAAGACCATGTATCTAACAGTTGTAGTTCTGATAGCCAATTAATCTATAAGACCATGTATCTAACAGTTGTAGTTCTGATAGCCAATTAATCTATAAGACCATGTATCTAGAAGTTGTAGCTCTGATAGCCAATTAATCTATAAGACCATGTATCTAGAAGTTGTAGCTCTAATACCCAATTAATCTATAAGACCATGTATGTAACAGTTGTAGCTCTGATAGCCAATTAATGTATAAGACCATGTATCTAACAGTTGTAGCTCTGATAGCCAATTAATCTATAACACCATGTATCTAACAGTTGTAGTTCTGGTAGCCAATTAATCTATAACACCATGTATCTAACAGTTGTAGTTCTGGTAGCCAATTAATCTATAAGACAATGTATCTAACAGTTGTAGCTCTGGTAGCCAATTAATCTATAAGACCATGTATCTAGAAGTTGTAGCTCTGATAGCCAATTAATCTATAAGACCATGTATCTAACAGTTGTAGCTCTGATAGCCAATTAATCTATAACACCATGTATCTAACAGTTGTAGTTCTGGTAGCCAATTAATCTATAACACCATGTATCTAACAGTTGTAGTTCTGGTAGCCAATTAATCTATAAGACAATGTATCTAACAGTTGTAGCTCTGGTAGCCAATTAATCTATAAGACCATGTATCTAACAGTTGTAGCTCTGGTAGCCAATTAATCTATAAGACCATGTATCTAGAAGTTGTAGCTCTGATAGCCAATTAATCTATAACACCATGTATCTAACAGTTGTAGCTCTGATAGCCAATTAATCTATAACACCATGTATCTAACAGTTGTAGTTCTGGTAGCCAATTAATCTATAACACCATGTATCTAACAGTTGTAGTTCTGGTAGCCAATTAATCTATAAGACAATGTATCTAACAGTTGTAGCTCTGGTAGCCAATTAATCTATAAGACCATGTATCTAACAGTTGCAGCTCTGGTAGCCAATTAATCTATAAGACCATGTATTCAGGAAGCTGTAGCTCTGATAGCCAATTAATCTATAACACCATGTATCTAACAGTTGTAGTTCTGGTAGCCAATTAATCTATAACACCATGTATCTAACAGTTGTAGTTCTGGTAGCCAATTAATCTATAAGACAATGTATCTAACAGTTGTAGCTCTGGTAGCCAATTAATCTATAAGACCATGTATCTAGAAGTTGTAGCTCTGATAGCCAATTAATCTATAACACCATGTATCTAACAGTTGTAGCTCTGATAGCCAATTAATCTATAACACCATGTATCTAACAGTTGTAGTTCTGGTAGCCAATTAATCTATAACACCATGTATCTAACAGTTGTAGTTCTGGTAGCCAATTAATCTATAAGACAATGTATCTAACAGTTGTAGCTCTGGTAGCCAATTAATCTATAAGACCATGTATCTAACAGTTGTAGCTCTGATAGCCAATTAATGTATAAGACCATGTATCTATAAGTTGTAGCTCTGATAACCAATTAATCTATAAGACCATGTATTTAACAGTTGTAGTTCTGGTAGCCAATTAATCTATAACACCATGTATCTAACAGTTGTAGTTCTGGTAGCCAATTAATCTATAACACCATGTATCTAACAGTTGTAGCTCTGATAGCCAATTAATGTATAAGACCATGTATCTAACAGTTGTAGCTCTGATAGCCAATTAATGTATAAGACCATGTATTTAACAGTTGTAGCTCTGATAGCCAATTAATCTATAAGACCATGTATCTAACAGTTGTAGCTCTGATAGCCAATTAATCTATAAGACCATGTATCTAACAGTTGTAGCTCTGGTAGCCAATTAATCTATAAGACCATGTATCTAACAGTTGTAGCTCTGATAGACAATTAATCTATAAGACCATGTATCTAACAGTTGTAGCTCTGATAGACAATTAATCTATAAGACCATGTATCTATAAGTTGTAGCTCTGATAGCCAATTAATCTATAAGACCATGTATCTAACAGTTGTAGTTCTGGTAGCCAATTAATCTATAAGACCATGTATCTAACAGTTGTAGCTCTGATAGCCAATTAATCTATAAGACCATGTATCTATAAGTTGTAGCTCTGATAGCCAATTAATCTATAAGACCATGTATCTATAAGTTGTAGCTCTGATAGCCAATTAATCTATAAGACCATGTATCTAACAGTTGTAGTTCTGGTAGCCAATTAGTCTATAAGACCATGTATCTAACAGTTGTAGCTCTGATAGCCAATTAATCTATAAGACCATGTATCTAACAGTTGTAGTTCTGGTAGCCAATTAATCTATAAGACCATGTATCTAACAGTTGTAGTTCTGGTAGCCAATTAATCTATAAGACCATGTATCTAACAGTTATAGTTCTGGTAGCCAATTAATCTATAAGACCATGTATCTAACAGTTGTAGCTCTGAGAGCCAATTAATCTATAAGACCATGTATCTAGAAGTTGTAGTTCTGGTAGCCAATTAATCTATAAGACCATGTATCTAACAGTTATAGTTCTGGTAGCCAATTAATCTATAAGACCATGTATCTAACAGTTGTAGCTCTGATAGCCAATTAATCTATAAGACCATGTATCTAGAAGTTGTAGTTCTGGTAGCCAATTAATCTATAAGACCATGTATCTAACAGTTATAGTTCTGGTAGCCAATTAATCTATAAGACCATGTATCTAACAGTTGTAGCTCTGATAGCCAATTAATCTATAAGACCATGTATCTAACATTTGTAGTTCTGGTAGCCAATTAATCTATAAGACCATGTATCTATAAGTTGTAGCTCTGATAGCCAATTAATCTATAAGACCATGTATCTAACAGTTGTAGTTCTGATAGCCAATTAATCTATAAGACCATGTATCTAACAGTTGTAGTTCTGATAGCCAATTAATCTATAAGACCATGTATCTAACAGTTGTAGTTCTGGTAGCCAATTAATCTATAAGACCATGTATCTAACAGTTGTAGCTCTGATAGCCAATTAATCTATAAGACCATGTATCTAATAGTTGTACTTCTGATAGCCAATTAATCTATAAGACCATGTATCTATAAGTTGTAGCTCTGATAGCCAATTAATCTATAAGACCATGTATCTAACAGTTGTAGTTCTGATAGCCAATTAATCTATAAGACCATGTATCTAACAGTTGTAGTTCTGGTAGCCAATTAATCTATAAGACCATGTATCTAACAGTTGTAGTTCTGGTAGCCAATTAATCTATAAGACCATGTATCTATAAGTTGTAGCTCGGATAGCCAATTAATCTATAAGACCATGTATCTATAAGTTGTAGTTCTGATAGCCAATTAATCTATAAGACCATGTATCTATAAGTTGTAGTTCTGGTAGCCAATTAATCTATAAGACCATGTATCTAACAGTTGTAGCTCTGATAGCCAATTAATCTATAAGACCATGTATCTAATAGTTGTACTTCTGATAGCCAATTAATCTATAAGACCATGTATCTAACAGTTGTAGTTCTGATAGCCAATTAATCTATAAGACCATGTATCTAACAGTTGTAGTTCTGGTAGCCAATTAATCTATAAGACCATGTATCTAACAGTTGTAGTTCTGGTAGCCAATTAATCTATAAGACCATGTATCTAACAGTTGTAGCTCGGATAGCCAATTAATCTATAAGACCATGTATCTATAAGTTGTAGCTCTGATAGCCAATTAATCTATAAGACCATGTATCTATAAGTTGTAGTTCTGGTAGCCAATTAATCTATAAGACCATGTATCTATAAGTTGTAGCTCTGATAGCCAATTAATCTATAAGACCGTGTATCTATAAGTTGTAGTTCTGGTAGCCAATTTGGCTCGATAAACGTCTTATCATTATTCATACTTAATAAATTTCGGATTCACGGAAGTTTCTCAAATTTGGTGATAAATTTTACTCACTGGTAGCAAAGTACTATGTCTGGTGTGCAAGATCTTTAGGACTGCCTTTCATAATTTGTGTTTAATTTCGGTTACTCTGGGCTTGGGAGCCGTATAACCATCGTGTAATACAATATTTACATTATTGCAGAAACTTATGAATGAATGAGGCTTATGGAAATTCACCAGGAATAAATTAATACAGATTGGACGATATGAACATCATGTCTGCGTCATTGAAAACTGTTCATTGAAAACTGTTGACCGCTTATTTCTTGAAAGAAACTAGCCTGCTTTGATATATCAATTTATATTTTGTCTGCTTGGAGGGCCACAAATTTGTTTTCGAATGATCGAAAGAGAAACGTAGCGTGAATTCCAAATAAACGTGAAATGATCATTTTAAAAAAAGATACAGGATGGCATTACACTGACTTCCGAATGATAGAACTTCTCGGAAAGCATATGGGCTGGGAAGATGGAATGGTTGCAAGGGCACTGTACTTTATTAATAGCAAAAGTATCCTTATGAAAGATGGTATGTCTTCTCTGTATATATTTTCAAATATATCCGGGTCAGACGCCGAATATCTCTAGCTCTCACGTCCACGGCGAAATATGATTTATGGACACTGAAGATTAGCGTTGATAGCTGGACAAATTAAAGGCATGTACGGGCCGTGGCAATAGCCCCTATACCCATCACCTTATCTTTGTCAGCTCTGTTAACAGTGTTCCTCGTGTCATAAAGTTCTCGGGAACGTCAGTTTTATGATGGCTGTTGAAATATTACGTTTTGCCAACTAGAAAAAAACACGCCCTCGGTTCACATAGAAAAGGATGGGTTTTTTTTGCAATAATATCGCCGTTTTGCCAACTAGAAAAAAACACGCCCTCGGTTCACATAGAAAAGGATGGGTTTTTTTTGCAATAATATCGCCAATTTTGAAAAGGGTTGAGAAAATGTTACCGCAACTGAGATCAACTCGCTATTACACAGGATAAGTACTATACATGTATTGAACATGTATCAGTGAAAAGCTGTATTGAAAAGATGTAAACAAAGAGTATGGTCTACTATATTATCCGTCTTGTTGCTGCAATAACTAATGTGGAAGAACCATTTATTGGCGTAATAAAACAGATGTGTATACTTACCGATCGTTGTCATTACCGTGATGGCGTATAACAGTGAGGATGCAAATGACCATAGTTTAATCGACTCCGTGGATTTGTCGTCTCCGTCCCATCCTCGTTCTTTCGTCGCTAGGTAAATCTCCGTTTGAAAATGTTTTAATTGTCCGTCTACATTCTGGGTAAAATTCTCCTTATCTAAATTATCCAGTTGTACTGCCATTGCATACTGCCATATTTTGTCAACCGTGTCGTCCCTAAATTGCCTTATTTTGTTTCGGTGGATCTTTTCATTGGGACCTTCGATAGCCCTGAAGAGAAATCCACCCATGATAGAATAGCCCACCACCAAAGTGATCAGCCCAATATGAGAGAACAAAAATGCTGCAAATTTCTTACAGCAACTAGCCACTTTCCTTCTCTTTTCTCTCAGTCTATAATATTTGCTTGCTCGTCTGTGGGCAAGATCAGGAACAATTATTGAGGGATGATCGTCTTCTCCCGGGAGAGGATCGTCCGAAGCTACCGGTTCAAACTCCAGATTCTTCTTGAATAATCCACGTTCATCATGAACATGACCGCCGATACTGCCAAACTGGAAAGGTTCTAAGCTATCGGTATTACCCGTCTCATTTTCTATCATTAAAATGGCTTTCTCTGATTCATTCTTTGATTCGTCCCTTGTATCAACATTATCAAATCTGACACTGGGCAAAGAAGAGGGAGGGGATGGGGATTTTCGCTTTCGTTTGAAGCTCTTGTGCCGTCTAGATAGCCTTTTTACCAGAACTAGAGCTCGAATGGAGAGCTTCCCTGACTTTTTATCTTCGCCTACTGGTGATTCGTTTTTATTATCGCGTAAACTGTTGTTGTCTTCTTCAATGAATGGTATATCATCCGTCACGAGACTACCTCGATGAAGTATTGGTTGATTTTCCTTTGTAGATACTTGTAACGTATCTGTGAATTTGGTCTGATCTGCTTTTGTAGCATTAGAATCGGGTGTATCACTTGCATCAAAAAATAATTCTTCTTCGCTTTGAGAAAAACTGCGTTCATCAGATTGCCCAACAGTAGCTAAAGGAACTTGCAGAGTTTCACCGAATTCTCTGACAGGAGCAGATGTGACATACTCTTCATGCTTATGTGACAAATCATCGGAAGCATCGAGGACACATATAGGCAAGCGACTGCTGTTTATATCTTGGTCTTTGCCGATTGTATCATCGGTGAATGCCTGTTGTTCGTTGTCTAACTGACATGTTCTCCCATCAAATGGGATGTTTTCACTGTTCACAGAGAGTTCGGCTGACTCTACACTATTTACCTTTCCTTCTTGCAGTGTACTACTAGTTGATTTAACTACATGGGGCTTTATCGAAAAATTACCTGTCTCAGCAGCGTATGTGTTCTTTTCGTGTTTTATGGAGTCAGGTTTATTTATGATCACCACGAGCTTAGCTATATCAGGCTCCTCATCTTGATCCTTCGGTTTGCGTGTGGGTGAAAATGTCCTCTTATATTTCCCAGACTCAGCAGAGGTAGGTGATAAACTAGCTTCTCTTTCACCTATATTGTCACTGTTGTTTTTGTGTCGTTTCGTACTCCCAGATCGCGATCGATGGAGTCGATCAGATTGTATCGCAGCATCTTCTATCTTAGTCTGAAGAGACTGGGGAGTAGTGGCAGTGGAGACACTTCTGCCGAATAACCTGGGAGTCTTAAACTGTTCTTTGGGAGAGGTAGGCGAGTTGCTGAGAATGTCGTCCGTCTTCGATGTACATGGTTCGCTTTTCGAAGGTGACGGCGTGCCCTTTACCGTTTCAACATTTTCGTGAGAGGTATCAATCTTCGGCAGCGATAATTTACTCAACGTCAGAAAGTTGGAGAAAGACTTTCGTCTTCGCTCAGTTATTCCACCCCTTGAGTTATTTGCATCGTCTTTTGTGTTATGGTCGCTAGGCGGTGTGACAGTCACTTTAGAGCCGCCATTTCGTCGGAGTGGAATTTTTGGTTTTGACACTGACTCACACTTCCCTTTTTCGTTTTTTTCTGTGCAGGAATATTTTTCGGAATGACTTTTTTTATCTGTTTTACACTTCAACTCTGGAGACCGGACTTTCTCTGCTCCGTTAGTTTTTCCACTTGTTTTTACATTTTGAATGCCACTATTTTTATTGATCTTTCTTCCATTTTTGTCGGATTTCCCCTTATTCGTTTCACTATCATCTTTTCCTGATGAAACTTGCGATTTTGCATTCAATTCTGCAGAACATTTTGGGTTTGCGGTGAACTCCACCTTCATTCCTAGATCAGCAGAACTATCAACTGCCGAATGTTTGACTACGTCTGGAAGTGATGATGATGATGATATGACTGATCTCGGAGTTTCTAAAAGACTATGTGGATCAGTATCTAAAGAAGACAGAGCACTGGAAGAGCTCACTATGCTCACTACTCTTTGTTTTCGCTCCTCTCTTGCCTCGTGTACAGTCATTTTTCTCAATCTACCCCTAGGTTTCCTATGGGGGTCAAAAGATCGATAGGACTTCTCGACATCTGCTTCGTACTTGGCGCCTTCATTTTTGTACCCCTCCGCAGATTTACTTCTTCGTTTGTTTTTACGTGACGAACTAAGCGATCGGGTCCGTTTAAGGGATTTAGAGCTACTAAAAAGCCTACCTATACTCCGTTTCCGAGAATTACTACGTGAACTGTTTGTGGAAGGTGTGTCATACCTGTCCTCTGGCTCACTGGATGCTGGTTCAGTTGCTGCTCCCGATGTCGAAATTTCGCTGTCTCTCTCGGCTGACCTGGCACGCCTGCCAAACCTTCTTGGGGATTTTCTTTCTCTGAGACCAGCCGTATCTTTTCTACGAGTACCGCCGTTAGATGATAACAAGGATTTTCCGTCCGCAACGTTAGTCGTTAACCCTGGTTCACTTTTTGGCGTATCTTTTCCGTCCATTGTAGGTAAGTGTCACTGAGGTAAGTAAAATCCACAACTCACACGCAATGAGCGTGAAGACATCTTCAGCTTATGCCGTTTTTTCGGTATCATGATTTCACAGTATGATCGCCAAATACTACAGAAAGCTTTCTATAAAGCTTGGCTGGATCAACCATTCTTAGAATTGTTTCAGTACAATAAACTGTACCGTTTCTGTCGTGAAAATCTGTCTGTAGTCTTTCATTTGGTAACTCTCCACATAATATATCTACTTTGTATATCGCGTAATGCAGCTGTTCTCTTGTAGCAGTCAGAACACAGAGCCCAATCCAAAACAGAATCGGGACTTGCGTATTTTCCTGTGCTCGGCACTGATAGCGAATGCATGTTGCCATATGACTGGAGCAATTGCCAAAAATAACCACGGACCCAAGTAGCTGGATAGAAGTACCTCATCATTTGCACGGTCCGTGGAAGCTAGCACATGGAAGACGTGAAATATGTTGTGAAGCTCATGCAAAACAAAAACGGATTTGACCCCGAACCACTTAACTGACACGAGACCGTGACAACCAGTAACAGTGAGTTTTAAAATTGCTAACACACAGTTAAATATACTTTACTATAGGTTCCTGTATATTTCGTAGCCATTTCCTACATGACGATGAGAATGTTCTTTACATTGACGGTTACGGTGCCTCGGATTGGTATAACAGTATAACACGTGGGGTTTTAATAATAGAATCGGCGAATCTTTTATTAGGTTCGCGCTTCGCAGTTGTGTCTATAGATAACACGGAATGTGCCGTTATATTCCTCTTATTGTAAGATATATTTTTTTAGATCTGGTGCAGATATATAATCATTCTAAAACAAAATATAATAATTATTATCTCTAGCTTCTGTCGTTAAAAAAGGAACCAGTGGCAAGGTCTAGTACATGCCACGAAGATCTCAGAGTAAAACATATTCTTATCGACTGTATAGATTTTAAGATTGTAAGAGATTCTTTTTATCGAGCAGCTACTTTGGAAGATATTTTTAGTCGGGGGAAAGAAGACTGTATCTTAGGTTATTTGAGAGAGATCGGTTTGTTGCATAAGTTTTAATGTGTGTATGTTTTAATGTGTTGGATTACTAAGTTATTCACTTGAATACTTGGAATTTTGTTTGATCGTCGCTATATAGCTGAAATATTGCTGAAACCTTAATTCTCTCTCTCTCTCGTTGCAACGGGACTTATAACTCAAAAGAGGAATGCACTTGTAAACTTCATAAGAACTGCTAAATCAGTGTATATCATATATATTAGTATCATTAACATAAGTTCACGTTGCTGGGTCAGATTGTCACAATTTCTTTTCCCAGTGTAAGATATATAATTTGCCCCTTCTAAGCGTAATTGACAAATTCATATGCAATTGCGTAATCATCTTCCGGCGCTCTGGCCAACGGTTTAAATTGAAGAACATTGCAAACACGTGTCCTTCTCTGAGTTTTCTAATTAGCGTTAATCATTCTCCACTTAATGTACATGGCTATTTTTAGTTTCGTGACGTGCAGACTCGTGTATTACAACCACTGTGGACAGCTTACGGGTTTGTCTGAATGTTCAGCTTTGCTGCTTCACCTTCGCACCTGTTGGCTTGGTCTAAGCCCCCGCCCAAGAATTTGCACTATAGCATCCACAGGCTCACTAAATTATCACAACCAGTGAATAACTATCACAATAAGATCGATTTATTTTTCTGTTGAAAAGGGATGATTAAATTATCTCGATGGTCTTACAGCAGGTTTACCATCCTGATATTCAAATATGATGAAGAACGAGCTTCAGGCGATGTTTCCATGACGTTTTTTGAAGACAAAATTGTGTCACGGGATGTGTTGCCATTTGATATCACTGGATTCTTTAATTCAAATTTTCAAAACGAAATCTGGGATTGTGTTTGGTCTGTGGAGACAATAAAAGCCGGTTCGTGTCGATTATGGTATCTTTAGCGAACTTAGATTAATTGATTAATTAGTATTTACAAAAAGTGTATGTAACAGTCACAGCTGTTTAATAACGAACTTGTTTAACATAATCGTACTGATAATGGACCAGGATCCTCACAAATGTACCAACTTATTGAGAAATAGATGTATTGTAATATCTTATTTGGACTCTTGTCACTCACGAGGAGTATAATTGTTTATATTGATATAATTTGAGCTTTCTAAAAATATCACTAACTTCCAATTGCCACTTGAACAACTTAGGCGTAACATGGTCCGTGTTATTGCAGTGGATTATGCTGTATCCAGAAGAGGGGCCTGCTTCGTCTCTGTATATGTATGTAATGTATGTATGTATTGATATCACACACTCGGCTCATATCAGGATACTAGATACAGACGGGAAAATGATTTCTCCCAACTTCGGGAATGTTTTCCGCTCCACTCCGACCCATAGTAAACACTACAAAGATGTATTCGATAAAAAGAGCTGTTTTTATCTGGGTTCTTGTATGTCTGATCAACATACGGTTATAATCGAGGCATATGAAGGATATCACCTAGCTACCAGCCGAGAAATTAACGTCATGGCGGGTGCAAAGGCGGAGCAGAGGTCGCAAAATGTCGGTTACATTTTATCACAAATATATTTCTGGTGTGCTTTGATAAAGCAATGATAAGGAGAACTTATAGAAATTTTATTTCTTATGGGGTGTGTTAGTCATGGGTGCCGATCCGCATTGATCATTAGGTCCTTTCTCGTTCACAAGGGGCCAGTGCATATAGAGCTGAACGAGGGAATCACTGAGCATTACACTGAAAAATACGGTTACTGCCTATGTTTATTCATTGAATTATTGAATTTGCTAATGAAAAAGACGGAAGACAGATTATACAGAAGCCGTTATAATATTATAATGTAGAAAAACAATTACCACTATTACTATCGGCGTATGGCCTCACAGACCGGTGCTCTGAATTTGCACCCTATAAATATTATCTCTTTTAATATGAACCGTTTCTTGCATTCGATGGTGACACAACTCGCCAACTTACGTTGGCAAAGCTGTTACACTGATTGTTCTTCTATATTTGTATATAATTCCGCTTGAGCCATGGACCGTGTGGTCATTTCAGTAAAGGAATCCACATGAACATCTACGATAAAATCGCGGCTGAGATTCAAAACATCACAAGAATCATTCTTGATCCGAGAAATATCTTTGAATAGAACGCAATCAGAATATCAATCTGGTCATGTGACTTCTTGGCAGCAGGCCGGCGTTTTGCTCACGATGGCTGTTCATTTGCGTACACTTCACCATCCATAAGATGGCTTGCGAATCGTGTGTCTCCATTACCGCGGAGCGATATCCGGTATATTACCGGATTCTGTTCGGCCTTCATCCGGCGAAGCACAGACTGGAGAAATCTGATAAATTACAGGCTTTCATACCACTTCGGAAACAGATATTGCCTGGGCTTACAAAAGATATAGGTATGAATAACTTCGTATCATCCAATAGGTGTGGTGGATCTGTAATTTTGAGCAAGTAGGACATCACATGATTCAAAAATGGCGAGTTACGTTGGGGTTACGTCGGTAGACTTTAGCTGATTGGCTGTCCCAGTCACGTGGTATTGATTTCTGGAAATTCCCTCTTGCCCGTTGCCGAAAGTAGGCTGAAAATGGATACACACGATCCCAGGGTCAGTCTTACCGCGTATAGATGACCGAGATGGTTACAGGTTGGATGGCTGTTATTCCTAACTGAAAGAAGAATAATTTGTTGTACGGAAAATCCTTTCATTATGTGGTTGTTAATTGCGCTCATTGTAGTTCTTTGTCGTATGCTACGTTTGTCTGCACCGAAGGAAAAAGGCTTTATACCGCCCACCACCCAAACAGACTCTCCTCTGGCCTCAGTGTTATGATAATCTCGTTTGGTTGGATATAGAATCATCTATGATTAATAAACGATTCTTTATGGAACCATGTATACTCATTTAACATTTTAAAGTGCTCGTCATGGAACAATACCCTTGGTGCCCTTGAAGAATTTTTTTTTCTAGTCTCGAATACCTCGGGTGTGGACTCTTCTCTTGCAAGAAGCGAACTTTTATTTTCAGTTTTGCTGTAGTTCCAGTTTCTTTTATACCTAGGCTAATCGTGCCGTACAAAATATGTACTTACATTTATAAACAGTGGCTGTATATTGAGTGTTGGATCTGACACCTTAAGCATGCTCAGATATTTTTTACGGGCTGTTTTTCACAGATGGGAAAGATACTGTCGTATCACAGTGTTCACATTGAAATCAACGCGTCCAATGACAATAATGCTAATAATAATACATTATTTCCCAAGTAGATTAATTATAAATATACCAATCTTCTTTGAGTACCTCGATGATAGTGAAAATTCTATTCCGTATGTAGCTGTTATACTGTTGCCCAAGGCCTTGTAACAAATTCGTGGCTCAAAGTGAGTTTCTAAGTGGTTTCCAAGATTGACCGCCTATAGAATTACCAGAGTATCAACTCTATATGACGTAACGCCATGTTTATACTGGTTCAAAACAGGCTGTTTAAGAATGTCATACAGTCGAACCTATAACATCCCCTCCTCGAACCGATAATGAGTATTGTCTATCACGCCAGGTATGAAGAGTAGATAAAGCTGTTGGGGAGAAACCCCATACCAGGCAATCCTCAAGATACCTGCAACGACCCCCAAAGCAGTCGGCAATAGGGGCCAGTCATTATTCCGACCGGTAAACTTCATATCCACGAGAAAATCACGTATATATAGGGATGCATGAAGACTATTTTGTACGGATAACAACCTCTCCATTCATATTCGAGCGAAGTGTTCTAACCACACCATTAAGCGGTGTCGATACCTTCGGCATGAAAAATGTTGCCGTTTTTTTCTAAATTGTCAGTCACGCCTGTTTGGAATTGGTGGTAATGATATTCCGATTATTGACAAGATAATTTATTTGTGGGTAACGGCTGAATACTGCATTCCGTATCTGTAAAGGTATTCTGATTTTTGACGAGATAATTATCTTGTGGGTAACGGCTGAATACTGCATTCTGTATCTGTAAAAGTATTCTGATTATTGACAAGATAATTCATTTGTAGGTAACGGCTGAATACTGCATTGTATAATTCTCTTGTGGGTAACGGCTGAATACTGCATTCCGTATCTGTAACGGTATTCTCATTATTGACGAGATAATTCATTTGTAGGTAACGGCTGAATACTGCATTCCGTATCTGTACACGTATTCTGATTATTGACGAGTTAATTCATTTGTGGGTAGCGGCTGAATACTGCATTCCGTATCTGTAAAGGTATTCATTTGTGGGTAACAATACTGATTCCGACTGAGAATACATTTGATTAATTCGGCGTGATTATATAATTCATTTGCATTACTGCATTCCGTATCTGTAAACGTATTCTGATTATTGGCGAGTTAATTCATTTGTGGGTAACGGCTGAATACTGAATTCCGTATCTGTAAACGTATTTTGATTATTGGCGAGATAATTCATTTGCTCGTCACGGCTGAATACTGCATTCCGTGTCTATAAACGTATTCTGATTATTGACGAGTTAATTCATTTGTGGGTAACGGCTGAATACTACATTCCGTATCTGTAAACGTATTCTGATTATTGACGAGTTAATTCATTTGTGGGTAACGGCTGAATACTGCATTCCGTATCTGTAACGGTATTCTCATTATTGACGAGATAATTCTCTTGTGGGTAACGGCTGAATCCTGCATTCTGTATCTGTAAACGTATTCTGATTATTGGCGAGATAATTCATTTGCTGGTAACGGCTGAATACTGCATTCTGTATCTGTAAACGTATTCTGATTATTGGCGAGATAATTCATTTGCTGGTAACGGCTGAATACTGAATTCCGTATCTGTAAACGTATTCTGATTATTGGCGAGATAATTCATTTGCTGGTCACGGCTGAATACTGCATTCCATATCTGTAAACGTATTCTGATTATTGACGAGATAATTCTCTTGTGGGTAACGGCTGAATACTGCATTCTGTATTTCTGATTATTGGCGAGATAATTCATTTGTGGGTAACGGCTGAATACTGCATTCTGTATTTCTGATTATTGACGAGATAATTCATTTGTGGGTAACGGCTGAATACTGCATTCTGTATTTCTAATTATTGGCGAGATAATTCATTTGCTCGTCACGGCTGAATACTGCATTCCGTGTCTATAAACGTATTCTGATTATTGGCGAGATAATTCATTTGCTGGTAACGGCTGAATACTGCATTCCGTATCTGTAAACGTATTCTGATTATTGGCGAGTTAATTCATTTGTGGGTAACGGCTGAATACTGAATTCCGTATCTGTAAACGTATTTTGATTATTGGCGAGATAATTCATTTGCTCGTCACGGCTGAATACTGCATTCCGTGTCTATAAACGTATTCTGATTATTGACGAGTTAATTCATTTGTGGGTAACGGCTGAATACTACATTCCGTATCTGTAAACGTATTCTGATTATTGACGAGTTAATTCATTTGTGGTTAACGGCTGAATACTGCATTCCGTATCTGTAACGGTATTCTCATTATTGACGAGATAATTCTCTTGTGGGTAACGGCTGAATCCTGCATTCTGTATCTGTAAACGTATTCTGATTATTGGCGAGATAATTCATTTGCTGGTAACGGCTGAATACTGCATTCTGTATCTGTAAACGTATTCTGATTATTGGCGAGATAATTCATTTGCTGGTAACGGCTGAATACTGAATTCCGTATCTGTAAACGTATTCTGATTATTGGCGAGATAATTCATTTGCTGGTCACGGCTGAATACTGCATTCTGTATCTGTAAACGTATTCTGATTATTGGCGAGATAATTCATTTGCTGGTAACGGCTGAATACTGCATTCCGTATCTGTAAACGTATTCTGATTATTGACGAGATAATTCTCTTGTGGGTAACGGCTGAATACTGCATTCTGTATTTCTGATTATTGGCGAGATAATTCATTTGTGGGTAACGGCTGAATACTGCATTCTGTATTTCTGATTATTGACGAGATAATTCATTTGTGGGTAACGGCTGAATACTGCATTCTGTATTTCTGATTATTGACGAGATAATTCATTTGTGGGAAACAGTTGAATACTGCATTCCGTATCTGTAAAGGTATCCCGATTATTGACGAGATAATTCATTTGTGGATAACGGTTGAATACTGCATTCCGTATCTGTAAATGTATTCTCATTATTGACGAGATAATTCATTTGTAGGTAACAGTTGAATACTGCATTCCGCATCTGTAAAGGTATTCTGATTATTGACGAGATAATTCATTTGTGGGTAACGGCTGAATACTGCATTCCGTATCCGACGCCTATAGATATGATGACTTACACTATAAAAGTAAATGTGGTCACCTGCATTAATCACCTTTATCGACAGCAGCATAGAAAACGGCTATCACGAGAGGGGGTGATCGCTAGCATGGACATTCATTGGAATTATTTACAGAAATTGTACCTAAAATTGGCATTTATAACGTGGTAAATGTCGAATAGAAATTCAGCCTTCCTACGGTCTTTTGGAAAGAGTTTCCGAACCTAATAGGGAACTATTAGTTATCTCCAACATTGATTCCAGCCGAAGTCTACGAAACTTCAGGATTATATGCATTTATATGCAAACATGGAAGTCAAAAAGATGGCAGTTGATTGGCCTGAAAAGGTAACAATCTTATCAGCTGAATGGCAATATGATATATTAAAATCCCGGTTTGCCCTCAACTCGTCCATGCCAGAAAGGTTCGAGTTTAAGGTGGATAGTCTTCGGTTTTCAAAAGTCTACGGATTAACGCGAGTAACATGAGAGACTAAGCAAGGGTTTTTCGGCGATTTTGTCTATTTTTAATGCACGCAAGTTAGGACAACCAAAACGCAAGTTAGGACAACCAAACAAAATAATAAATGACATAAATTATATGGATCATTATCTTGCTTAAAGAGCAAATATGTGTTGCGTGAGAATACTTAGAGAAATATCATATCCGATATATACCCTTCAATAAAGTATTCATTTTATATATGATTTAAATTGCACAGAAAAAAATGTTTCTTTAGGGTTTTATGCTATTTCCAGTGGAAACATTCAATCAATCCATTGACTTCTTCACTACTTCTTTGGAATTGAACGCATTTAAATACGAGGTATCGTATTCATTTGATATCTTTCGAAAATCCGGGTTTATACTACCGACGCCTATTATTATTATTTGAGCATGAATATATTTGTATTTGTCTCTTTTTTAGATCGATCAACAGATCAGTATTTACACACTCATGTTGTCTATTGGGATCTGGCAGTTGTTCCGTCTGTTCCCAGACTCCGTCAGATCCTTCAGCTCCCAGATAACCGTCCTCGTCTTGATAACCATTGTCACGTTGCATTGTTTCAGCTGAAAGATGGATGGAATATAACAGAACAACATGTTATTAGAATACAAGCGTCTAGTCAGTCATTCAATATTCAGCTGTTGCCCAATAAAGAAATTTCGCGTCAATAATTCAAAGGCCTAATTCATATAACAGCATTAATACCAAATTTTTCAAAAAAACTATCACAGTATACATAAACAAAGGATAGTTTCCTGCAAGAGAGATGCGGTCAGAACTTTTCGATAATGCCGGATCATGATCAAATCCGTATCGCTGATCACTATTCGTAATCCATATAATTTTCGTTGTGAAGTCGCTATCTAGAGAATGATGTATCTCAGTCACGCTTTGTGCATGGGTTCATACGGTCCCTCGCCCGGGGTTAAGTGGAATTAGACACAAGTTATGAAACGTAACGCCATATATCCCCTCGAATATTATAAGGGTATATACAACGAGTGAACTCAGAAAAAAAGACCTTGATAACTTGTCTGAATGTCTGATATCTTTCTGTGTATACTGATATAGCCTAACGTGAAACTGATCCAACTTAATTTACACCGTGTTTCCACCACTTAATATATACGTCTATCTGATCATTTCTTAATAACGACATGCATAGATGGATGGATCTGTGCCAGGATATATGTAAGTTAACCCCCGTGAGTTTGTAACGATATACTAGACCTCACACGATAAAACGCAGCAAGGTTTATCAATAAAGTTGCTTAAATAATCAGTAATTGGCAAAAAAGTTCGTGTGCCAAAAACGATGCATACATGTATTTTTAATCTCGACCCGAAGTTACATAAATAGGATAAAGAGTCATACCTTACACTGGTTATATTAATGAATCGTCTCAAAGATCACCCCTTCCTAATATCTGATAGCATGAACGGTTTAACCAGTGAAATCAAATTGAACCACGAATGCAAACATTTGAAATGCAACTAAGAAAATTGAACGAGATCACTGGGAGGCTTTCACAATATGTCTGGAAGATAAACCGGAAGTGGTAGTTCTGTCAGTTGATTGCATGGTTAACTGGACCAAAATTGACAAACAGGAAGTTGCAATTACTGAATTTGATTCGAGTGAGTGAGTGAGTGAATTGGGTTTAACGTCGCTTTCAACATTTTTCCAGCTATATCACGACGGAGAAGGGAGGGGAGGAGCGGGGGTACCTACTTGTAACAGAGCAGATCTAATGCTGCCATTTTTTAGTGCTGTCCCACCGAAATATCATGCCGTAGGCAGACATGACACCCCACTCAGTCACATTATACTGACACCGAGCGAACCAGTCCTTGTTCTATCCTCTTAATGCTGAGCGTACGCGAGGAAGCGATAAGTTCCATTTTCAAGTTTTTGGTATGACCCGGCCTGGGATCGAACCCAGTACCTACCGCTTAAGGCCAACGCTCTACCATTAGGCCACCGCAGTGCGGTCGAATTTGATTCGGTACTTAGTATTGTGCAAGCCCCCAATTGGCAATTCCATTTGCTGAACAGTTTGCCTCTGCCTCGAACACATTCTCTAAGAAAGCATAAATCATCATGATTTCAAGGAAACGATAATGTGAGCAACGTCATTATATTAAAACCGTATTTTATCATATTGGGATCATTTTGAGCCTACTTGCATAACACATGAGCAAAGGATCTTGGGTAAATTCAAAATGGCGATCATGTGGGGTTCCAGAAAAGTAATATTTTCGTCATTTGTTCTGCGAGCAAAAGTGGGCAAAAGCTGTTTTATTTCACATCATTTTATTTCACATCAGATTATTATTCACTATCTTATCATGATGTTTTACGAAGAAAACACCAAAATCTGACAGAAAAATCGTCCAAAAAATGCCTTTTTGAAAATGACGTCACTCTGATGTCATCGTGATGACCAGCTTGGATTTTTGTTTACCTTTTCTAGTGGAGATTTACCCCAAGGGTATAGTGAGGTAAGTTTCAGTCCCCTAGCTCAAGGATAAGAGCAATATTTTGTGGACCGAATGCCCCCGCCCCTTCAGGCGACATTCAATACTCAGCCGTCTTAAATAATAGAAAATCGAAGGAATCTGTGCTATATTAAGGAAGTATAATCCCAAAATAACGAAAATACTAAAATACGATCACTTTCTAAATTACAAAAAATATATTCCTATATATTCAGCTATGGGAGCTGTGCCATTAAGACCATCAGAGGGGTACTGTTTACCCGCTTTCAAGGCTACCGGTTGCTACCTCCTATTTTCGTGGGAAGCCGGTTGGTCGAGTGGTTTAGAGCGCTGGCGATTATGAGCCTTACTTTGGGGGTCGCTTGTTCAAATCCTGCTCGGGACTCGACCAATTTTCTGCACTAGAATCTGTGCTATATTAAGGAAGTGTAATCCCAAAATTACGAAAATACTGTTAATATACATGTGGACCATTCACCAGAGAACTTTGGTGAACTTTCAATCTACTTTGTGTGGATATCATTTTTGCATGTCATTTTTGGGAGAACTCTCAACTGTTAAACAACTGCTAAAACCAGTCGTTTCTGTATTGTTGAACAAGTTTTCATCATTGGCAGGAACTACATGATACAGTAATCGAAACAGACTGGTTCTCATATAGAAGAAAATTGTGCTATGTGTAAAACACTGAAATGTTTCATGCACATTTGTTTCATGAATCCATTTCAGATGCATTGAGGGGTGTTACTTTTTAGAGGTGTTTTCGTCGTTTTCTGGAGATTAACATGGTTAACTCGGCCATACTGTACCCTACGTTGCCGCCATCTTGAATTTACCCATGATCCTCTGCACGGGGGTTATGCAAATAGGCTAAAAATGACCCCAATATGATAAACTATGAAGTCCCGGAGTGTCAGCTCTCATGTTTTCGTCGTTCCAGAGATAGTGCAGAAAGTTAGGCGGGGGAGCATCGCCCCTCCCCCCGCCCCCCCGGGCCTGGTAGGGTTAAATCATGTTCAGACTCTTGTAGCTCAAAACCAGAAAGCAGACTGATTACATTGATCATCATACGTTAGATACATGAATGGCTGCTCTTTGCGCAGATCAAAACAGATGGCCTCCTATGTGTATACCAACAGCATATATAGATATGACGGTATAGATACCGCACACCTGGTGGCGGGCCGGTATCTCTTTACCCTGTCTATCATAATTATAGGCATGAGAGACAAACAGTTCCACGGTACTGTATCCATTTCATTACCTTTGATATTAGAACACTACCACTTACAATTATTCAGAGATTTGGATGTACTTATCATACTTATGACACTATTTGCATAGATTTTTTTCTGAATATAGATTAGAAATAAGCTTCGATGTAAATACGTGCTTATAACTTTTACCCACGATGAGATAATCATTCTAACTACACTTTACTGTGTAGTGATGTTATGGTTATCGCAGCAATAAAGAGGCTGGTAAAAATTCAAGTCATTTTGGGTCATATCTTCCTACATGTCAACTTAATCTTATGAGGTCCGGGAGGAGACAATGGTCTCTCTATCATCAGCTGATACTTTAAGATTTCGCAGCTTATCATATTGTGCTCATTTTAAGCCCAGTTGCATAAATATAGGTTCAAAGAATCATGGATAAATCTAAAATGACGTCCATGTTCCGTGCTATGAAAGTCGCTTTTTTGTTTTGAACACTTTTACCGTTTCGCGCCTGTAAATGACCGAAACTAATGTATTACGATTGAAAATGATTGTCTGCCATATTCATTAGCTTTCAACGGAAACAAAAATCGAGAAATAATAAAACATTTCGAAAAAAGGTGAATTCGATATTTATTTAACATTTTCAGATAGATCTTCACCCGAATATATACTGCGTAAAGTTTTAACCCCCTAGCCCAAGGAGTAGTACAATACTGGATGTACGGAGTGGGGCTAAGATGAAACTAATAGGATAGTCAGTTTTCAGTATTTTGAAAGCAGCAATGATACTTATTTTCAGATTTTGTGGTATAGCCAATGTTAAAGCATTACCTGGTGCCTAAACGGCCCGACGTCAGGTGAGCAATGACGTAGTTTCGCACTTTTCAAGGCTCTATCTCGGGACTGGCCTATTTGATTGGATTTACTCCATGTTTCCACCGTTTATTATATTTGTCTATCGGATCACTACTGAATTATTACGCTCTTCGATGGATGTATCGATGCCAAAATTTAGGTACGTTAAACCCTCGTAATTTGGTAACGATATACTAGACGTCACAAGATAAACTTAGAAAGGTTTAATAATATGTTTCATAAATAATCAACAATAGGCAAAACTTTTTGGCATGTGTGTTCCATGTAAGTGTATATATAGGTGAGGTGAAGGTGAAGGTGAAGAATCTTCGATACATGCCTGGATCGTCTATCTTTTATTAACGTGGCTTCCCACAGTAGACTGAAATCCATGTCATTTTTTCGTATTCAGTTTATAGGTTCCCGATTTAATATAGATTTCAAATATTTGTCGATCCAACACGACTTTTGAATAAATTCAGTTTAGATTCCATATTTAGAATTAAAATTAAGGGCTACATGAATAGTTTTGGATTAAATAACACAGGAAGGCGTTCAAGGGCACTCCAGATATTCTTCTGTTTGGCTGGGAATAGACAATCGGTCCGTTTTCGGTCATCAGCAGTCATAGAATCGTCAATTCAAATCGGGTTGATATTTTTCTGAAATAACATGATGATATCAATATTTTAAGGAACAGGAGAGTTAAAAATTTTAACTTGAACATTCCCCTCGAAACCGGCTACAACTTTCTTACAAACCTTCTTAAAACTAGAAAATAAGTCATACTCGTCCCAATTTCCACGAAAATCTGAAAAAAGCGATTTTAATAAAATACATTGGCGTATGTTTCCTGTACCCATATCATAGTTGAAGTGGCGAACATGTTTGGGCGTCAACCTGCCAATTTCTGTCAAATGTACTTGCTGTAAATGAGTCAGGCTTTTGCGAGTAGCACAACTGCGAACATGAACATTAGCGTGTGCAAGTATAAGAATCTGCTAGTTATACCGCGTATTTCGGGATATCCGTTGAATAAATTCCCCTATCAAATCCGAACTTTAATGACTTTTGCCATATCCGATAGGATTTTCGAAACAATAATTCCGAAATAATAAATTTGCTTCTCAGAAAATTATTTATAATATTATTATTAAATTTATAAATTATTTATCATTTATAAAGGCCTATCAAATGATACAAAGCAGGAAAAAAGATGAAAACAGTCTAATTATTGGCTATTTATCATTCGTTTGTCTTCTAAAAAATTAGGAAATGCCTCACAAATTTCATAAATAAATCTGAAACCCTCAATATGCTACGCTCTTTCCGTTCATGTTGGGGCTGCCGATTTGTTCTGTTCTGAAAAAAAAACATTTTGACAATTTTTTATCACGCCGATATTACCTGAGAACAACAACCTCTCTACATATATGCTAGTTCAGGGGGAGATAACTTGTATATAGATCTAAGTATACAATACCAATACTATCACACTAAGTGATACATTGTGCATTCATTCAGTCAGACTGAAAATTAGCGCTTCAGACTGAACTATAAGCTAGTGAGAAATAAACAATTTGTCGCAAGGACACATCTCCACTCCATAATTGACCATATGGTGCTGTGAACTGCATGATTATACCATTATTTCAAGGCACATGACAGTTACGCTATTAAGAATTTAAACTCGAACATTCTCCTTCAAAGGTGTTACAGTTTTCATAGAAAACCCCTTAAAACATCGAAAAATAGGTCATATTCGGCCCAATTTTCAAAAAATCTTTGAGAACGATTTTCATCAAATATGTTTTGTGTTTCCTGTTCCGATGCCACGTTGAAATGACAAAAAAAACTGGAAGTCAATCTGCCAATTTTCTGTCAAATGATCTTGTCGTAAATGAGTCATATTTAATACTCTCAGACAAGGGGCATAACTGGGGCTGTTCAAAATCTACTCCCTAGCCTCGGTTATTGTAAAGATGTGACTCTGCCGTCGATCCGTATAAGCTAGCTTGAAGGACTGAAAATTTCGAGCAGGATGATACTATAGATATAGGCTAATAAGAATAGAAGAAAATTTATGATATATCCAAAGAACAGGTGGTGAACTATAACGAAGACACTATGGAGAGAGCCCTTGAAGCTAAATGTGTTATTTTGCGAATAAATTTTTCCCCATTAGACGTTAACTGCGAGTATGGCGGTATACAGGACT
>JAVTVY010006454.1:0-39502 GCA_036873755.1 Hanleya hanleyi
AACTTTCTTCACTATCTCAGAAACTAAAGAGAATTCATATCTGTGACCCCATGACTTTATAGCGTATCATATGGGATTACTTTGAGCCTATTTGCATTACCCTCTGACCACAAGATCATGGATCAATTCAAATTGGCGGCCATGGAGGCGTGACTTAAAGTCGTGTTTTCGTGGTTTTTCTTCAAAGTATTTGACTTTTTTCACATAAAAGTGCCCAAAATTATTTTATTTCAGACTGAAAAATTATTTCCTTATGCGTTCCGCAGTATTATCGGAGGCAAAAGTATGAACCAAAACATCGGAAAATCTTACCTAAAAATCGACCCGAAAATGCATTTTTAATAGACGTGACAGTGACGTCATCAGAGTGGCCATCTTGGACTTTTGTTTTACATTTTCTGGTGGAGGCTGACCCCAAGACATATTGTGAGAAGTTTTAACACCCTAGCATGAGTAATAAGGAAAATATTCATGGAACCCGATGCGCGTTATGCCGGATTAGCCACCTGTACCACCAGGAGGCACCATCTACCGATATATGGGGGCGTTACCAACTTGCTTCTATAGCCACAACTAATCAACTATGGTCATATCCAGCTATGTGCCGAATTTCATGTTTCCAAAAGTGCACAAATGTTGTGCTACCCCACTGGAATACAGGCAACATCTGCGGGTAAAAGAAATCAACGCCATCGGTCTGCTGATACCATGAAAGTATGCAGGGTGAAGTGGTTCAACCTTGATTATGTCTTTCTTTGTTTGGGATTGGTATCCATCCTGTGAACCCGCCAAGATAGACTGGTAATAACGGATGCTTTCTCTTGTAACTTCTAATCAGATCTAGCTAATGTGACGTAGTTATAGGTCAGGTAACCTGCAACTCGGAGTGTATCAACTATATGGCAAGGAAAACAATTGATAGTTGACTAAGGGAAATATGGAATAACTTTCAAACCAAAAGTAATTTTTATTTAGATTCATTTAATCCCGGTACCGATGCTTTGTATGAATGCATAGTGAGAACGCTTACCGTTATATCGTGTCTATTCTCGACACAGACTCTGAAGACAACTGGGAAATTGATTTCTCGGCTCAACAGATTAGGGAATCAATCAAACACTTCCCTGCCCACAGACGTCTGGATCTAACGCAACCGAGAACGTTGACCGCAGATGGTAGACCTTGTGTGTGTTTGAATTGACTGGCATTCACCAAAATGAAAGACAATTGAAATTAGACAGCATTTTCCTGACAGTAATATTAACCCTTCTTTAAATAAATATGAGCGATCTTAATTATTCGACAGCAAAACTCCTGGATGGTATTGTTGGTCTATGTGAGTTATAGCAGTCCTATAGAATGTACTTCCTCCTCATTCTCCCCCTTCTCATCCCGATTTTGTTATATAGTTCCTTAACTTTTAAACAAATCGGCAGATTGTTCTCCAGTTTTGTTAAGGTAACTATGGATTCAAGTAGATGTCGCATAACAAATTTAGATCAATAGGTCACTATGAACCAAAATCAGAAAATCATTATAGATCGAATTTTTTTTGTCGGTGGATACAATAATGAGAGACGATGTGTCAGGTATCAAACATGGGGTCGAAAGATCAGAGGTCAAGGTCATTGTGCTCCGAAAACTAAGACGAAAGACAAAATATATTGTTTTCAGTGAGACTAGGAAATACCCGTGGACAAATTATCATTGAAGAAATAATGCACTTCATTAGCTCATTAATTGGTTTACGATGTCGGTCACTCTAAATGTAATAATTGGAAGGCGTTCAATATTGATTAATTATAAACTGCCAGAAGTTAGTAGTATCGGTGGGTGTGTAATCTAGAAGACAATGAAATACACGGATGTTGCTTTATTTATGTACAGTGAATAATATTAAGTAACACCAGGGCTGTTTCAAAGCCTGATACGCATACGATCTGCCATAAGGAATTCACACAGGAAATTGCTGTAAATGTAGCCATATTGCATTACACTAAACATAGTTAAACTATTGAATTGGAGAGATATGCAAGAGGTGGGGAAAACTGACGACGTCTGGCGACTAAAAAGCAACCATGTGACTCTACAGGAAAGCATCCCTCGACACCTAACATTCATAACCGAGAAAACGGTGGATTCTCGGACGTAGCCTTAGTATCTCAGCCGCGATTTTATTGCTGCTGTTCATGTGGGGACTATGAAGTATCCACGCGGTCCCTAGCACCGGCGTAAGCGGAATTAGATACGCTAGATCGGGAGCTATGATGACAGATCAGCTCAAGCAACTCATCTGATGTTAATGGATGAACATCGTGGACGTCCAATGGAGTGAACGACTCAACATGGGGTAAACCTGGTAAATGCAAGAATACCCAGAAAAACTAACCTGTATTCTTTGAGTCAGAAATCATAAAGTTTTGACAGCAAGAAAGAAAAAAAGAAAAAAAAGAGACATAGACACACAAACAGTATAGAGAGCCCCCAACTACATGTAGCACGGTGGTTACGATTCTTGGATACGCCACAGTATTCAATGCAGCGCAATGTAGATGTGAGGTATGACAGATAAAGCTACGGACATGTCAGTTGTGACAAACATACGGACATTTCAGGCCAGCTCTTTTAATAGTATAGCAATCAGAGACCTGTGCATCTCTCTTGCTCTGCTCGCCTCGGCTCCTCCCTTTCACTTCCCCAAGCTCCTATCCTCCCCATGCAGATAGTGCTGCTCATCCCCTTCTCGCATCAGCCCGTCTTCCACCATAATTTGCCCCAGCCACCTCCCGGCCCATCATCGTTTTCCACCATTGCCCAGCCACCCACTCCCCTCAACCAGAGAACCTGCACGCATGGACAGAATGATTCATGGATGGGCAGACGGAGAGCTCGCTTAATAATGGAGATGACAGTTATCTTCAAGATCCTAATGGTGTTCATATGAGCAGTCACAATCAAAGCGTGACTGAGATAAATCATTCTCCAGATGACGACTTTACAACGAATATCATATGGATTAAGAATACTGATTAGCGATACGGATTTGGTATTTTTGGAACATGATGCTGCAATCACAGTCCCTGGAATTACTTATATATTTCCACTGCAAAACTAAGAACTTGTTGCATCGCACCGTCGAGGCGGGACAGTCCCTCCCATGAAGCTATATATTTTCCGAAAGAACCATCTTGCTTTCGAAAGCCGCAGCCCTTACGGATATGTCTATCCGAAATAAAGATAAATTTTGGAATTAATATACCAGACCCTAATAACTTTAAATCATCGAGGTCTTTTATTATTTGATTCCTGGTAAAGAACGAGGGGGGGGGGGGGGGGGGGGGGGGGGGTTTTTTCTAGATATTCAAAGAGGTTAAAATCCGCCATCCCAGTAACGTTTTTGTTTTGGAAAAGAAATTGTTGAAATCTCTGCATCTGTTCAGCATTCAATCCCAAAGGTAAAATATCGATCACCAGATATTGATTGAATGGCTCTTCATTTGACAGAAGTAATGAAGTCCTATGCGTTCGATTACTCTCAAGCCTTACGCAAGATCCGAAAGTCTATTAGGGAGTAGCATTCCAATACGGTAATAGAGTGTGTTCTAGAGTGGGTTAATATTAAAGAAAGATCGATTTCATTTCCGCTTTATAGAGTAGAAAGAGCATTGGAAAATTCGAAACGGATTCTTGAGGATTTCTGGACTTCAAATTTCTGGAATATGGAGTCGAGTTTTTGGATCAGAAGATTGTATTACTAAAGTAATCATTTAATTTCTTAGCGATTCAAGTGAAAGAATTCCACTTTCAATATTCGGAATATTTTTCAACATCATCAGCAGTTTTTTCAGTCATCAGTCATTTTCCAGTTGCACAAAGATAAATTTTCAATGAAATAACAATGGTAGATCGGAGCAGAACATTTACATGGTTCATCTGCACTAGTCAAGGTAATCCCTAAATCCTCGCAGAGGGTTTACCTGGACCTTTTTGGTGATTCGGATGAGTTCTCGGGTCGTTGCTTCTATTACACAATCTCGCAAATTTCATCCTCAGCAGTTGCTTTGGATTGGCGAGTCGGTATCTGAAGCCTGCGGTTTTCGATTTGACACGCGATGTCGATTTCAAAGGTAGTCTGGCCAGATGAAATTCAAACCAGTCAAAACTCAAACCTCGCTGCGGATTGGCCTGATGAGTTGCTTCAGCGCGCTTCCTGATTGGCTCGGTTTAGTAGAAACCCCTCGAGCTATTTATATTCAGAACTGCTATAGGTACCTAACCAAGCCAGTGTATCGATCGTAGCCTATCGATTGTTACACTGGCTCGCGAGGATGTACATGGTGATGTTTTGTCGTCTGTGATAACACCAGTTCATTGACTGAACCGGATCAACGCTCAATCCTACAAAGTCATATCCCGGCCCATAACTCATGCCCTCGGGGTTATCATGGAGCTTATTAAAGGTTCCATGTGAATGCAAACGAACCACTCCGTCAATCACGATCCTTCAATCACGAACGTGAACATTTATGTGCCTACCGAGTTTCAGATCTGACGCTTATATCTACAATCTACCTACATATCTACCTATCTACAAGTATTTATCACTTTTCAATGAACCATTTATAAGCAGCTTCAGGGAACTCCACAACTTAATAATCTGAGTTGTACATGTAATAAATGTCAACGTTATTATGCAAAACCCTTGATGACAGTCAATGACATCTTATCTGTATATCTTGAAACGTTCTTTATGTATTGCGTTGTGGTTCTTCAGAACGGATCAGATTATGGTATGTCTGCAATATAATAGCGACACAGAATTTCAGGAATTTGTCATATATAACCCTCCGCTACCCTCTAGGATCTAACCAACTGTTTTCGGCGCACATTGGGATTTTTTGTCCTGTTTGATTTATGTTCCATTCAGGTCAGCACTGAGTTTAGACCAAATCTCTAGCCTTACCGACCAGATCAAATTCCCCCAGGGGCCCCAAAGACCCTCTGTCACTGCCCAGTCCTCCGCCCAATATGGGATTCCCATCCAACAGTATCTTGCCCCTTTCATTCACGACTGATAGACAGATTTTTTTTTAACTCACTTATCCCAATTCCATGCTGACAAAGTTAGCGGCCTTGTTTCCCAAAAATTAGCTCCCCAAAGACGCGCGTGCAACGCCTGTGGACAAATGGAATCAAAGCTATCGAACTGCGAATACCACGAAAGTATGCCGTGGTCATGGTTTTACACGTTGTTCAACCATGACTCTGTCTTTCTTTTGGATTGGTGTCCTCTCGACCGAATACGAGCCTGTATACCCACAAGAAGACTGGTATAACTTTTTTTTACCTGTTTAGCGGAAGATTTCTCTAGTAATATCCTCTCAGACGTAGCCTTATCATAGCAAAATGTGTGTGACCTAGTTTTTGGTCAGATAACCTGCAACTCAGACTATAATGATATGGCACGAAAAAGCACTGATAATAGTCGACCAAGGGGAATATGAAATGACTTTCAAAGCAAAAGCAATTTTCATTTCTCACTCATTTAATTCATATAATTTTTACATAAATGCATAGTCGGAAAGCTTATCGTTATATCGTGTCTATTCTCGACACAGATTCTGAAGACATCTGAGAAAATGAATTCTCCTCTCAACAGATTAGGAAATCAATCGAATAATTCACTGCCCAAAGACGTCTGGATGTAATCCAACCGAGAAATTACTTGTCCATTGTCCACCGATGGTAGATCTTGCGTGTGTTTGAATCCACTGACCTTCACCAACATAAAAGACAATTAAAATTAGACACCCTTTTCCTGACAGTCATCCTTCTTTAAATAAATATGAGCAATCCTAATTATTCGAGAGCGAAACTCCAGTCGTTACGGTGATGACGATCCTGAGTCTTAGTGTTGGACTAGTTATAGCTGGCCGAGTCCTATGGAGGTCACAAACCTCCATTGAAGTTTCTGTGTGTAAGACCATTATCAGGACTTGACTTCTGCCGAACTTAGATTGGCCATTATACCTGACTGAACCAGAAATGGTCTGTGACGTATTTTGAAATATTCAACTCCAAAATTTGCCGAAATGGTGTCGGGCAGGAGGACTATCTCTGGCGGCCTTAACTCGAAAAAAAAAGATGGGGAATATATGCTGATTTTTTTTACATGCACATGTTTGAACGGAAAGGCCTACCTGGTGTGGTGGGTCATTTGTGGCGGTGAATATTAGGGAATATAGTTTCCCCAATATGAACCCAGTCAATTTACTACATATTAAGTAAGGCGATTATTTAGTGGTTTCTGGCTTGGAAAGCACATTCTCTTGCTCTTCATTCTCTTTCTTCTCATCGTTATTTTCGTTGTTTAGTTCCATAATTTTTCGACAAATTGTCACGAGTTTCTCTGGGATAACTACTGAGTCACGAAGATGTCGCACAACAAAGTTTAGATCGATTGGTCGCTGTGCCCCCAAAATCAGAGAGTCATTGAAAATCGATTTTTTTGTGAGTGAGTATGTTAGAGAGGATATCTCAAGTTTCAGAATTAAGGTCGATAGGTCAGATCTCAAGTTCACTGTGACCCAAAAATAAGGAAGAAAATCAAAATCATTTTATTCTGTGAGTTGATAAGTTAGTGGATGCATCAGCCAGGTATCAAAATTTAGGTCAACTATCAATATCGCTGTGATCGAAATATCAGGAAATCATTAAAATATGAGTGGATACGTTAGTGGGAGACGGCATATCAAGTATCAAAATTGAGATCGGAGGTCAAGTTCACTATAACCGAAAAATATAATAGGGGAATAGAAAGATTCGATCCTGCAATGAATGGGCTTGGTCGAACGTGTGAAACTGCGAGAACATCAATCGAAGACATGAACACGTTTTCACAAACTGGTTTTAAAGAGCTATACCACCAAGTGATTGCTGACTACTTCCGCTTCTCTAACATAAGGAACCAGCTTGTGCTTATATCTATATTTGTGCTGATAATCCCATTTGAGTTTAGTTCTTTGTGTTACGGACTCGGAATGTCATCATGGACGACGGTGACGACTGTATTGATATAATACCCCCGTATGTAACATTCCCTCCATTATTATCACGTCTTAAGGAAAGACCCCATAACACAGCTCAATAGCTTCCGTACATGAATACGAGAATAACGTCCTCGCTGTTCCTTCTTCACCCTCAACTCCCCGGCCTTCAGTTCAAGCAAATGACAAGGGAGTGGTTTCCAATTTTTATTAGCTTGCGGCTATATACATTAGCTGATTTCATAAGTTGGGGTAATCTTATTTCTAGAGATCAGACATTGTGTTAAATCAAATATTCAATCAGTTAAAACCTTATGGATCTTTATATTCCGTTGGTCTTGGCCTACTAACTCTAGCTATCGCAGACCAGAATAATGTTCATTGATGCGAATAAATCTGAGGTTATTTATATAAAACAGCATTGCTATATTATCTCATCAGACCAAATTGAACAATCGCACACATTTTCATAGCAGAGGAGATTTGTAGAAGGTGAATTGATCGAATCTTCAAAATCCTACACAGTGAACTGTTACCATGCACATTGGCATAACATTTGGCTATTTCTTTATTTGTCCGTCTTAGTTATATAGACTTTTTTGTTTGTCTTAATCTTGATGTTGATATTGAAATTGTAAACACGATCTTGACATTTATATACGGTAACAGGAACTACTCTTTCATCCCAGTGGTGTGACTATGCAGACTGGTTATGATTTCCCTGATACCGCACTGATAATGTTTGGGGTTTTTTAAATCAAAACCTCTATGATGAGCTTATATCCACATGAATGGTTTCAGCAAGAGAAACTAGATATGATTTATTCAGTAGATCTCTGCATTGCGAACACATTCTATCCTCCACAGTCATCAATAATTAAGCCAACTCAGTACCAGCAAATACTTTAATCTTGCCAAAGTATCGCTACATCATCCTACAATGATAGTTAATGTCAGTATGTAGGGAAACTGTAGCTCTACCGCGGACTCTCGTGGGTTTCTTTAATAGGCACCTGCGTCGCTGAATGTTGTTTTCTCGTGGCGACAAAACCATGTATCGACTCCATCTCGTATTTGTTTTATGATTTTCGTCGAGGAGAATGTAGCCATTCTCACCCAATCAACTGTATGAGCTTCGCATATTAATCGTCGTTATGATACGATCTGTGTCGTCTCCGGATGCCGTGGGCATGTACATGTAACTAGTTCAGTTTGAGCCATTAATGAAATAGATTATACTTTGCATGCTAATGGCCAAGATCGGTAAGCTGGACACGGATAACATTCGATCTGTTTAAGGAGAATACTGTGATAATTGATCATAATCGATGAGACAGTGAGAGCCTATGCAATTTGTAGCAAGAAAATATAGTTTTACATGTGGTCCTTCCTCGCTGCTTGAAGCCTCTGTCCGTGTGCTAAGTAAGTTATTAGGTCGATAGTAGAATGTAATAGGGGAGTTCTGGACCAGGGCAGCCGGGGCAGCCGATGACGTTATAATGGCGATATCTCGGGATCTAAGAATGAGAGCGACTCGCGGCTTACGGCGTCGTATTCCTCTTGTATAGATGCGTGATAAATGTCCTATACAATTTTATCGCCCGACGGTATCTTTCGCCGCAATTAGACGATAATCGGTGTCACGTGATTCGGCGATTTCTCGGGAAATAAGCGACATACGGGCTCGGGGTTTGCGGCGTTGTATTCCTCTTGTAGGGCTCTACCGTAAAGCTCCTATACGAATTTATCGTATCTCCGTAAGTTTCGCCTCTATTCGGCGTCGAAAACTTTTTCTTTGTACCTTACCACGAATACTTCCCTAAGGTGTCATTACGACGACGCTTGTACCCGTGGACACGTGTGACTGATCACTTCTCGCGGTGTTCACGAGTGCCTATCGAACCATACGAAAATATCTTATTTTAGAAACAATATTATAGTAATTCCTCCTCATACACAGACACACACATAGGTTAGTAGGTCAAGTTGACGTGATATTCCTGTCAAAAGGTCACTTCCGGTCACGGTACAGCCCAACAAGAGTTATCTTTCCCTACATATCGGTCTGTTAAGCCTTATCCTAACGCCCCAGCATACCAGTTTTTCTTTGTGGGCAAAAACCCTGTTATATTTATAGATCACTCGCAAGTAGTAGACAACGGGGAGTTTCGGAGGTGCAATGAAGAGCGTTTGGGGAGATGAGGGCCATTTTCCTCAGGACTACCTGGTAGAATTACCTTAGCGTATGTGAGGAGGAGGAGGAGGAGGAGGAGGGAGGAATGAGGAGGAGGAAGAGAAAGAATGAGGAGGAATGAGGAGGAGTGTGGTGGTGGTGGTGGAGGAGGAGTGTGGTGGTGGTGGAGGATGTGTGTGTGTGTATGTGTGGGTGTGTGGTGGTGGTGGAGGAGGGGGAGGATGTGTGTGTGTGGTGCGTGTGGAGAAGGAATGAGGAGGATGTGTGTTTGTGTGTTGGTGTGTGTGTGTGTGTGTGGTGGAGGAGGAGGAGGAATTATATGACTGGTATAAAATAGAGACAAAGCAATACGAATATTACTAAATAATCGCTTTATTCATCAACTCACTGCACAAATAATGAGAGAAAACTGCTTATGTGAAATACATCTCCATTGTCGTGGGTATCATTTCGACATCTAGTCTTCCATTCAATGTTTATGTACGAATATTTCCACTGGGAGGTTTCTAAAGGAATGCAAAAATTTCTCTCATAGAGGTATGATATAGGTATGACAACTTGAAATGTCGTAAAGAGGTGTTTGACGAGGTTTGGCGGACACACAGTCTATACAACGGTATAAGTTTCGTCTCTAGGACGATTCTCGGGGAATTACAGGGGTCTTTATTGGGAATGGACGTTTTCGGAGCCCTCGTTGTCACTCAAAGTCGATTGAAGAAGATAATTTCCAGTTTCCAGCTGCGTCTCTATGAAGCTTTGAAATGCCACATGCAATGTTAGCAGATTCTGGGCACGGGTAGTTGTGTTGGTATCGTCTTCATCCATCCATCGACTGCTATAGCCAATGGTAGCCCGTCTGGGAATCTATAAGGCTAGCCCACACGGCAACATCTTCTACAGGGTGTATCAAAAAAACCGGAGTCCTAGTACGATGACATATTTTTCATTGAGCAAAGGAGAAATCTATTTTTTTGTTGATTTGTCATCAAGACCGACCCTTTGGGACTGACCAGCTGAACAATTCAATGATCTGTGATCAAGCATGTTAGAACAATAGCTATTCTTCAATTATGAGTGAAATGTGACTTGCGCCAGATTTGGTTTACATCATTCGTCTGCCCTTGACAGAAAAGAAATACGGTGTACAAATGAAATGTCTTTTATCCACTCTATCAATTCATTGTCATTTTGAAAACAAAACGGTGTACAACTCTTAACTCTGAATTTAACAAAAAGGTGTACAATTCAAATGTCTTTTTAACAGACAATTGAATCTCAATCTTCAACGTGTCCTCCATTTCTCTGGATGCAGGTACGCGCACGTTCATTCATTGCCGCCACGGCCCGTCTGATAAGTGCCTGGTTCTGCCTCAGGATGTCAACTTCTGTTATGATGCGCTGTTCCTGGTCATTGAGATCTGCTGGAGGTGTGATGTACACCCTGGACTTTAGGTAACAGTTAAAAGACATTTTAATTGTACACCGTTTTGTTTTCAAAATGTCAATGAATTCAGAGTGGATAAAAGACATTTCATTTGTACACCGTATTTCTTTTCTTCAAGGGCAGACGAATGATGTAAACCAAATCTGGCGCAAGTCACATTTCACTCATAATTGAAGAATAGCTATTGTTCTAACATGCTTGATCACAGATCATTGAATTGTTCAGCTGGTCAGTCCCAAAGGGTCGGTCTTGATGACAAATCAAAAAAAAAAAAAGATTTCTCCTTTGCTCAATGAAAAATATGTCATCGTACTAGGACTCCGTTTTTTTTGATACACCCTGTATATCTCACCATGAACGCTACCGAGCCCACGCTAACCGATGTAAACTTTGAACCCCACGATGGGGATATTCTAGCCGAAGCGTTACGTAGAACCCACGTTCAACTCGATGCTGTTATCAATGCACCTCAAGGTGGTGCCTCTCAGTACCAACGCATGCGTTGTCAACTTATCACGCTCTTAGATGACATCCAATTGTTGACCCGAGTATGTCTTCTACTGCATAAGAAACAGATAGGATCCGAAGACGATACCAACACAACTACCCGTGCCCAGAATCTGCTAACATTGCATGTGGCATTTCAAAGCTTCATAGAGACGCAGCTGGAAACTGGAAATTATCTTCTTCAATCGACTTTGAGTGACAACGAGGGCTCCGAAAACGTCCATTCCCAATAAAGACCCCTGTAATTCCCCGAGAATCGTCCTAGAGACGAAACTTATACCGTTGTATAGACTGTGTGTCCGCCAAACCTCGTCAAACACCTCTTTACGACATTTCAAGTTGTCATACCTATATCATACCTCTATGAGAGAAATTTTTGCAATCCTTTAGAAACCTCCCAGTGGAAATATTCGTACATAAACATTGAATGGAAGACTAGATGTCGAAATGATACCCACGACAATGGAGATGTATTTCACATAAGCAGTTTTCTCTCATTATTTGTGCAGTGAGTTGATGAATAAAGCGATTATTTAGTAATATTCGTATTGCTTTGTCTCTATTTTATACCAGTCATATAATTCCTCCTCCTCGTCCTCCTCCACCACACACACACACACACACCAACACACAAACACACATCCTCCTCATTCCTTCTCCACACACACCACACACACACATCCTCCCCCTCCTCCACCACCACCACACACCCACACATACACACACACACATCCTCCACCACCACCACACTCCTCCTCCACCACCACCACACTCCTCCTCATTCCTCCTCATTCTTTCTCTTCCTCCTCCTCATTCCTCCCTCCTCCTCCTCCTCACATACGCTAAGGTAATTCTACCAGGTAGTCCTGAGGAAAATGGCCCTCATCTCCCCAAACGCTCTTCATTGCACCTCCGAAACTCCCCGTTGTCTACTACTTGCGAGTGATCTATAAATATAACAGGGTCTTTGCCCACAAAGAAAAACTGGTATGCTAGGGCGTTAGGATAAGGCTTAACAGACCGATATGTAGGGAAAGATAACTCTTGTTGGGCTGTACCGTGACCGGAAGTGACCTTTTGACAGGAATATCACGTCAACTTGACCTACTAACCTATGTGTGTGTCTGTGTATGAGGAGGAATTACTATAATATTGTTTCTAAAATAAGATATTTTCGTATGGTTCGATAGGCACTCGTGAACACCGCGAGAAGTGATCAGTCACACGTGTCCACGGGTACAAGCGTCGTCGTAATGACACCTTAGGGAAGTATTCGTGGTAAGGTACAAAGAAAAAGTTTTCGACGCCGAATAGAGGCGAAACTTACGGTAAATTCGTATAGGAGCTTTACGGTAGAGCCCTACAAGAGAAATACAACGCCGCAAACCCCGAGCCCGTATGTCGCTTATTTCCCGAGAAATCGCCGAATCACGTGACACCGATTATCGTCTAATTGCGGCGAAAGATACCGTCGGGCGATAAAATTGTATAGGACATTTATCGCGCATCTATACGAGAGGAATACGACGCCGTAAGCCGCGAGTCGCTATCATTCTTAGTTCCCGAGATATCGCCATTATGACGTCATCGGCTGCCCCGGCTGCCCTGGTCCAGAACTCCCCTATTACATTCTACTGTCGATTCAGGTGAATTCATTCACAGCAATCTACTCGGTGCTCGAACCATCTAATTTGGCGCACGCCCTGCCCCGGATTAGAAAACGTCGAAATGGCGAGAACGGCAGATGTCAGCTCCTAGCTATGTTCTTCTTCTGACCGAGATAGCTGTAATATGTGTCATCACTGAAACATCGATGATATGTGACAATAAAACATCTATGTCCTGTGACGATAGTCTAAAATTCGCTAGAAACGATAACCTGATTGCCGAATGTGGATACACCGACATTCATATAGGCGCAAATGGAAGACATTGTGACTTTGTCTGCTTCGATGCCAAATCTTATGAGCATGAATGATAAGTGCGAAATGCTCGGTTCATTGGATATTTTGAACTGTGTTATATTGTTTTCTTAATGCTCAATGGACTTCAGGCAGACGGTATGTTCTTGACATACTTTGTCCTGATGAAATATGGTTCATCCCGTATTTTACTTCAAGCGAGAAACACGTATACTCACTTTGTCATTGTCACATTGTAAATGGAGGGCCTGGTAATCACTAGTAGAAAGACAGTGTAAATTTAACACCAAACTTTCCATCTATGAATATTAACGCTGCTTAAAGTTAGAAAGAGAAAAGGCAGCGATGACGATCCTGGATCACTTTTTGTCTTTCTTGTGGAATGATCGACTAAAAAGTGCACTAAACAGTGGCCCCAGGAAAAATTATTTTAAACTAGTTTTTGTTTTCCATATCATCCACGTGTAATTATGCCGCACAAAAAGTACAGCAGCCATCGAGAGTGTCCAGTGAACAAAAGGAAACAAATACAATTTACAATCACAATATTCGAACATATGGTTAATTTGTATTTCTCAAACCTCAACATTTGCTGGAAACAATTTTTATTCGCCTCTCTTAACCGACTTGTACTAAGCTATCTATTTAAGCTTCCCCTTTCACAAGATTTATAAAATGAAATGTTTGTCAATTTCGCTATTTTGGCATCAAATGAACCCCACATCTGTATTCCCCACACGGAATTGATATAATACCTTCTGTGGCAAGCGACTCATCTTTCATGCCTGAATATGTCAATACCATTGTTTAGGCCGAGTGCCCATGTTACCCATCTACCTAGCACCATGTGTACTGGGAATCAAAATTGCCAATGAAGATAAACGAAGTATGACTGTTGTCTCGATCGTGTGCCTTATGGTAGGCTCGTCATCAAAATACCTCTATCAACAGTATACAAAAGCATTTTAAATAGCTGATGCCTTTGACAACTCTAATGGGTTTGGTAAACAAAGCTTTGGATTTGAATCAACCCAATCAAGCAACAGAGACTCATCTCACTCATTAAGAATATGAATACATTCAATTAATGGCATAATTTTGCGAGAGTGCTGCTTGAACCCAGCATTTAGACGATTTCAAGCAAGTAACCCTGTTCAATCAATAGTACTGTTCCATCTTTCGATGTAGATATATAGGGTCGATGATAAAACTTTATAAAAGTAAGCTGTGCGCAATCAAGGTCAATGCAAAAGGGAACAGTAGGTGTACAAAATAAAGATGAAATGAATAACACAATCATAATACTTTTAGAATGTACATGTAGGGCTACTCGAATATATAGGAATACATTTTCATTCCTTCCTTACCACTGCTGATGTCCTGCATTCTTTCATATCGTTTCAACTTGAAATAGCAGCATGCCAATGCAACCACCAGCACATCTTTATTCAGTCATGTTCCTGAAATTTTAGAGTCAAATTTATTGTTATCGATTAACAGGTTAGAGAACAAAAGACTATAAAGGCTACCGAAAGATTCATGCTGATTCAGATCTACCAATTCTTGATAGACGACGATCTATATTACGATCGTTCAAAAGGGGGAAGACAAGTCACAATTTGTCTCTATTATTTGTGTTACTTTGTTCCATACACATATATCGATCTACACTTTCCTTTTTACTGGTTCTATTTAATGCAGTGTGTCTAATCCGACAAGAGACTGTCTATCCACGGGTAATTTCCTTTCATTCGATTTTTCAGATTGATGTCCAACTAACAAAAGCTTAACCCGGCGGGCTTAACCATTATGCAATGTAGAACTCGTTTGAGGGCTTTAGTGACTGATTAAAGCTGATAGAGTACTGTGGTCATGTAAAAAGAACCCCTGCGAGTCTTCAAATCTTATTTTGATGGTAAAAAAATGCTCGAATGGAATGTTGCTCGAGCTTTCCGGCATTATACGATGTAGGTTAATTGTTTTAACTTGGTGCGTCGGTGAAGTAGATACACTTGTAATTGCTTGTTTACTCAGTACCGGGAATTCTAACCTTCAGTTTCTTGCGTGTAGTGTGCAAATAAATGTTATATATGGACAAACAAAAAACGTACGTTCATGAAGTACGTCTACCTCCTCCTGAAATAACACATTCTGTTCGCAATATAATGTATACGATCCGAACACTGAAACCAGGCCTGCCCTAAAATGCTCTCAAGTAAACTAATTATATACTTTCATTTCATTTCTTATCGATTTTTGTCTACAAATGGTCGGGACTTTATAGTCAAGGCTTGTATCTAATTCCGATTAAGCCGGATCTAGGGGCCGTGTGGATACTTCATAGTCACTACATGAACAGACGCAATGAAAGCTCGGCTGAGATACTAAGGCCACGTCCGAGAATTCACCGTATTCTCTAAGTCTGAATGTGAGGTGCCGCGGGAAGCTTCCCCTTGGATACATATGGTTGCTTTTCATTCACCAGACGTTGTCAATTGTCCCCACCTTTTGCCTATCGCCCCAGTTCATGTAGCCGGTATACAGATTCCACCATGGCAAGCACTAGACTTCATCAGCTGGGCTGAGAGTGAAGCGCTTGGTCGGTGTCAGGCCTCACATGCTGATAGCAAAATACGAGCGTAGCCTGTCAGATCTATGGCGTTACGTTTCGTAACTTGTGTCTAATTCCGCTTAACCCTGGGCTAGGGGCCGTATGAACCCATGTACTTCAACATCCTCATATGAACAGTCACAATCAAAGCGTGACTGAGATACATCATTCTCTAGATGACGACTATACAACGATTATTATGGATTAAGAAAACTGATTAGCGATACGGATTTTATATTTTTGGAACATCATGATGTCTTGTCGGCATCATTGAAAACTGTTGACCGCTTCTCTCTTGCAGAAAACTAGCCTATGTATATGTACATGTATACTATGATTGTCTTTTTGAATTTGGTGCTAATACTGTTATATGGAATATGGAATAGATTTTTGGATTATGGACGCGGATATTCTTTAATGGACGACGGCTGAATTATGAATGCCGGACTGGACGCTTGTAATTTGATCTGAATACGAACATGCATTCCCTCGTTTGGGTCGTTTTTTGCTATCTGGTGGTTACATAGCTCATCATTTTCCAACAGATAACTTGATAGGACTATTGCAGATTCGCTCTGAAATACTTGTATCCAATACCGCTCAAGCCGGTGATCGAGACCATTTACTCATGTCATGTACCATCCATAAAGTAGTACACCACGATGACCAAAATGTTGGTTGTAATTCTTTAATCACGGGCATTTCTGAATGATTCGTCGAGTTTGTAATTCACGGATACTGTAATTTTTCGTTTTAAATCGATTCGTATTTGTCCACATCGTTTACATACTGATCAGGGTAAAGCTAAATTTTTAATCGTTACCATAAATATCCAATTATCTGTAACATACACCCGATATATTGTAAGGCCACTGTCTTGTCTCTCACTTTACTAAGGTAGAGAAAATTTTCAACAATTGTCTGCATGGGCATGAGAGAACGGGGACTAGTCAAACAAATATCTCCACCATATTACATATTATTGGAGGAAGTTCGGATCATTGTTTTTGAAACTGCATAGACGATTATAAGTATATCTATGTATTCTTCATAACAATGACGATACCAGCTTATAACTGTTAAACTCAGTGTACAGAGGAAGATGAGAGCGGGTATTATCGGCTGCTTTATTCTAGATGCATATTAAGGTACACGATGGTCCGTGTAACCTTGCACAATTCAATTTTCGTTTTTTGTTTTTGTGTTCTCAAAATCAAAAATTGAAAATTGACCGTCAATTTTCAATTTTCGTTTTTTGTTTTTGTGTTCTCAAAATCAAAAATTGAAATTTGACCGTCAATTTTCAATTTTCGTTTTTTGTTTTTGGTTTCTCAAAATCAAAAATTGAAAATTGACCGTCAATTTTCAATTTTCGTTTTTCGTTTCACTTGTCCCAAAAATGAAAATCAAATAATGAAAATTGCCTCGACTTGTCCGTTTTTCGTTTTTTGATTTTAACTTTGACTCGTCAATGTTAACTGCGCACGCGCAAGACTTATGATGTCACTTTCGGTTCGCGGAGTAGTATGGAAAGCGCAAATCGGATTGCTTAGGCAGGTGTGGAGCATAATATGGAAAAGCATAGGGGGCAAGATGTGGGAGTTTCACTACACTATAGATCCCTGGAGCCAGGCATTCGAGCTAGAATATAATGGGCCAACTGCGCATAAGCGAGTAGGCAATCGTGCAGCAGGTGTGAAGCATTATATGGAGAACAACGGGGTTGATACACATGGGAGTTTCATTAAAGTAGGGTAGTATAATAAATACGTGGGTACCCTAATCACATCTTCATTTTATCTAGCCAATTTCTACGTTCCCACTTCGAACTTCCCTTGATATATCTGGACCCCTTCAATGTTCAAATAACTTATAAATAGACACGAGACGTCACTGACCTCGAAAACATTTGAAATCGAAATGGGTCGCACAAGAGCGTTATTGATTGGCTGACCTAATTAGTGGGCACCTTATTAGGAGGAAAGACGCCGCTAATAGAGGATGATGTCACTCAACGTGACTTCATTCGCAATCGATGTACGCTCTGATTGGTTCTTCTGTCGTTAGTAGGTGAAATTTACACATCGGATTTTGAACACTGAAGGGGTCAGATGAATCAAGGCAGGTTCGAAGTGGGAACGTAGAAATTGGCTCGATAAAATGAAGATGCCTAATCATAACCCCAAGGAAACTTCCCACGTCGATGCGTTGAAGCGTTTGACACCCACACTTGCGTTGAAGCGTTTTTGACGCTGAACGTTGACGAGCATCTGAACGCTCCAACGATCCAGGTCCCAAAAATAGAGAATGAAGATTGGACCTGAAGCGTTGAAGCATTCAGACGTCTGACATCAAACGTGGCGATTGTGTGCTTGTTTGAAATGGTGGTTTACGGGCCGCATACTTACTCTTATTGATATTAAATCTTTGTTGGTATCTTTATAAATACTATATTTCAAATCAATAGCATATAGCGGTTGTCTGCATGAATGCTGTTCGCTTTTGTAGCGCTCTAAACATCTATATTTAGAAATCAGAAAATCTAAGACTGCGTTCTGATTGGCTCAGGCCTCAAGGCCAATAACCATTGAGAACAGCGGGATGCCACATATCCAGACCTGTCTGGTGCATCTTCACAAGTCCAGGTAAATCGTGAATCCCCCACATAGACTACAGTACTCTCTGTTAATTCAAGATATTAACAGACAGTGATAGTGTACTGTTCCAGCTGTCTCCCCTTCAGAGATTGGTCATTCGACTCCGCCATTTCAAACTAAGACGAGCATTTTCATTGGATCACTATCTATAGGAGCCACCCCAATCTTCATACACAACCACGTGACTGTCTCAGTTGACCGATGACATAGCGCGGCATCGTTTTCGATTTCAAAATCTGGCGTATAACTGGGAAAATGTTGTTGTTGCTGCATCAGCCTATCATTGGCCCTCCGTAGAAGGGTCCAATACTATAGGCTATCCCCGCACAGGGTTTACTTGGACATTTTTGGTGATTCGAGTGAGTTCTTGAGTCGTTGCCTCAATCTCGAACATTTCATCCCCGAGGTTATTTTGAATTAGCATGTCGGTATCCCAAGCCGGCGGTTTTTGCCTTGACTCTCGATGTCGATTTCAGCCTGACATCAAAGTTATGCCAGCGATGTCACATCTCAAACCGTCCAGCTAGTGGATTGGAGTAATGAGCTAGCTGAACCTGTTGAATAATTGGTTTGATTTAGAGGATACCCCTTGATCTTTTTTTTATCCAGAACTATCGTGTGCAACCATGCAACCAAGGCAATGTATAGATACCCTAACAAATCGATCAATACACTGGCTCCCGAGGATGGCCTGGTGGGCCACATGCCTCTCACGCTCCACACCTCTCATACGACACGATTTGCGTTTTCTATTCTACTCGTCGTACCGGAAGTGACATGATAACCCGTCCACATGAGAACTTAACATAGATACGTCAAAGTTAAAATCAAAAAACGAAAAACGGAAAAGTCGAGGCAATTTTCAATATTTGATTTTCATTTTTGCGTGAAGCAAAACGAAAAACGAAAATTGAAAATTGACTGTCAAATATCAATTTTCGTTTTTTGTTTTTGTAATCCCAGAATCAAAAATTGAAAATTGACGGTCAAATTTCAATTTTTGATTTTCAGAACACAAAAACAAAAAACGAAAATTGAAAATTGACGGTCAATTTTCAATTTTTGATTTTGAGAAACCAAAAACAAAAAACGAAAATTGAAAATTGACGGTCAAATTTCAATTTTTGATTTTGAGAACACAAAAACAAAAAACGAAAATTGAAAATTGACGGTCAATTTTCAATTTTTGATTTTGAGAACACAAAAACAAAAAACGAAAATTGAATTGTGCAAGGTTACACGGACCCACGATAGCCTCGTCATGTCATAGTCTACACTTTCTTCATTTGGCGCATTGACACTTTGTCACGGAGTCAGTGATTACCATCGGAGACTTGTGTACCAACAGTTTAAAGGAGTACTTGACATATTTTATATAGGTTTCTATTACAAAGGTTAGACTCTTAAAGAAATATAACCAACTATTTTACTTTCGTTTAGGGAGATAACCTATTATTTTTATTACAATTTGTGAAGCCATGTTTCCGCTTTGAGGTCGACGTGGGCGCCGCCATATTGCCTGTGGGATGACGTGACTGATGACGTCAGCATTCAGGACAGCGTCACGGCTAACGCTTGACACAGGGACGTTCCAACTACAGACATTTGAATGGGTCCCAGTTTTAATTCGAGGAAAAAACTGGCGCGGCAAATCCCACGGGGGTAATTTCTAAAAGTAAATTGGTTCACGGTATCTCCGCCAACGTCAAAAAATTCTTCCCCAAGTTTTTCAACTGAGACTTGCCCTATTCAATTTGGACAACATTTGAAACTGAGCAGTAGACTAGTGATTTGAGTTGAACGACGATGCTTCTAAGTTAGTAAACATTTTCCTGGTTACACTTGAACTAGTAAAATCAACTAGAACGTCAGCGAATTTACTGAATTCCTTCTCGTGCGAATTATCGGCATAACCAACATGATCAACCTTAAATCTCCATGACGTTGTGACGTTTTTAGATGAGTATACACTCACTTCCGCTCATCTATAAACGTCACGCAGAGGTGCAATGGCGGCGCCCAGTGCACGCCGTGGCGAGCAACAAATATTCAATATTTTTTTTGTTTCGCATTCTATCAACATAAGTTTTATATAATAAGGTTTGGAATACGATTGCTGATAAATATAGTCACACTCAAGAATAAGGTAAGTACTCCTTTAAGCCATCGATCAAATAATTGTCTGAACCCACTGAATGTAAATTACTTTCGTGAACGAAGATGACGTCCCTCGGGTTTTGAGAGTGAGGTCAGGTGAGTTCAGTAGACTGTGCCATGCTGTTGGGAGATAAGTTTTCTTATAGATCGTACGACCGATTACAGTCACTGGAAATTACGACGTAGTCTGAAATATAATTGGAATATTCACACGGCAAACTCAAAATTATACGGCCAATTCGAAATTTTATCCGCATTACCTCAGCAAGGTATATTTGTAGTGGCTAAAGTTTAAAGTAGCATCGCATTCATGTTGATCACAAACTGAGCAGTTAAATGAGCATTTAGAATCAAGGTAACATGCTTGGAATTGATTTTTGCTGCAAGATTAACATCAGGTCCAAAGCGAGATTAAATGGTCCATTATTGACAAACAACTATTCTCACAAGGTTCTGCCGATCTGCCTTCTCTGTGACAAATTATTGTGAGAGATAAAAAAAGTGCTGACTTACAGTGTTTTAGCATGTGAAAAAAATATGTATGTGTATTTGAAGATAATAATATTATACTGCTAGAACATTTTGAGAAATATTTACTTCCTGCAGCTAATCAGAGTATCGGTGTGCATGGGTTTATGGAATAGGATAAAAATCCCCGCCAAACTTATAAGAAAGAGAAGGTGGAGGGATAGAGGGTGAACGTAAAAACCATGCCATCTGCGACCATATCGGTATATTCTTCCCTGAAAACATTTGTGTGAAGTGGTATCATCTGTTATCTGCAGATTTTGGAAAGGTCGGTTCACATTTCGCACTAAATGTAGTTTGTTTGTTGAAGAAACAAAAGATCACAAAATATGTATTGGAGAAGTGGGTATCTTGGGGTATAAAACAACATCTATGACCTATATTCTCCGTATTAATATTCTACAGGCGTGACATATAATCCTTGACATATTTTCGAAATGCCATACTCTTTGCAGCAAAGCATAGTATATATTTCTTGAAGAGAGCTGGTATGATCCTAAATCCTATAAGACGGCATTTATCGAAAAGGGCAATATATTGGATGTTAGGGACGTCCTGTGTTTGTCAGATGCAATACGTTAGCTGAGCTTGGCCAGGTTAAATCAGGTCTACTAAAGTTTACATGTACATATACTTGTACTAACGCCTGACTTCAATATACATGTACCAAAAATTGTCCAAACGCAATTCCAAGTAAAACATTATGCTGGTGTATATTCAGGCATAGGAATTGTAATCAAATATGTACTTTACAATTACACTCTATTGCTGAACCATAAACACAATTTATACATGTATGATACATGAACTATAGGAAAGAATACCCGGACAGGTGGCCAATAATTATACAATTCCGGCTTTAAAAGGTAAGGACAATCCCCCTCCCTTTTTTTCTTTTTTGTCTCCTAGTAACTTAAAATTGACCAAAAACTAACCATGAGAAACCTATTCAAAGAATGTGTATCAACATACCATATTTCTTGGCTCGGTTGCTCATTCCAACTTGTTGGTATGACAGCCCCAACGCCCCCCAACGAACAGAGTTGTATTCATGTCTTCAATACTTGTTCGACCTTCCAGAGTTTGGAGACTGTTCGCCATTGAGTGGTGAACTAAGAGAAGGTCAATATGGGTCTATAGTATCACTGAGTGGATTTTCTTATTGCGATGATTAATCGATGGAGATATTTTACTCGAATGTTATTTCGTATATCTAATGTTTTCCAATGATTCTTTTTTACCATTAACAATGATTCACATTTGAATAGATTACTTTTAATAGAAAACAGTATTGACCACAAAAAACCACCGCGTTCGCGAGCCCCGGACCTTCACAACCACAAGACTCAGATAGCTTCCAGGTGGTATCCAATTGTCCTGTAACCTGATGACATATTTCCTGAAACCTGATGACGTATTCCTGATGTGTATCAGGCTACATCCATGACAATGAAATCCCACTTCACTCCCTTGATGCAATGCAGGCCCCCAACATCCATGACAATTAAATGGCCGGTGGAGATCTTTATACAATTCAATTAGCCTGTCACCTCTCCCATGTAACATGACATCAACTTAATTGCCAGCCCCCGGACTGGCACAGTCGGAAGAGTAAGCTATAATTTGGTGTATCAGGTTACATATAGGACTTCACGACTTGCGGCACATGTACTTTGCGTTGACAATGCCAATTTAATTGGTTTCATGTTACATAAGCGATGTTAGATTTCTGGATAAGTGTTCACGTGTCATGCAGATGATGAATACGCAATTCATCACGTGATTGAGAGAGATATAATATGTCATCAGGGTTTGAGACCATACGCATGTACGTGTGTGTCTGAAGGTGCATGTGCAAAGGCAGGAACACTTGCATCTAACTATTCTCTATTTGGTCATGTTTGTAGTAGTTTTGTTAACTCCTTTATTTCTTAGCCCATATTTCAAAACGAGGCTCTGACTCCGGTAAAATGTTAGGATGCTGACGTCTTCTTTGGCGAAATCTAGACCACTTTTGATTCGTGTATACATTTAAAAACTGGAAAACCGAGCTCCAACACTCCGCTGGAAATGAACAAAAGTAAATTACAAGCGTTTAGTCCGTCATCCATAATTCAGCCGTCGTCCATTAGAGAATATCCGCGTCCATAATCCAAAGACCTATTCCATATTCCATATAACAGTATTAGCACCAAATTCAAAAAGACAATCATTGTATACATAAACATAGGCTTGTTTCCTGCAAGAGAGAAGCGGTCAACAGTTTTCAATGATGCCGGCAAGACATCATGATGTTCCAAAAATATCAAATCCGTATCGCTGATCAGTATTCTTAATCCATAATTCGTTGTAAAGTCGTCATCTAAAGAATGATGTATCTCAGCCACGCTTTGATTGTGACTGTTCATATGAGTGCCATGAGGAAAAATGTTAAATTTCGAATGAGGTTCGTAAATTTCTCCAAAAACAAAATCCTGCTGACATAACACATTCACATGCTGAAAGTTAATAACTTGATAAATTCATACGATAAAGACTCTAGCACCAACAGCTACACATCAGAGAAAATTTAAGCAAGATTTAAGACAGAACTGTTCTCAGTGGCTATACTGACTCTTAAAAATGTTACTTTTTTCGGCTATCTAATTCCATGACCGGATTCGAAACTGTGCTATTTAAAATTATACTAACCTTAGACTGTCGTGAAACATTTGTCCATGCTCAATTCATTTCACAAGAATAACACGCAGCCCAAATATTATCTCGACCAAGTCCGCGTTCGTATACTACGTAAGACTGCATGACTAAACGTGGCATATAAGTATTATTATTTCTATACGTTGTATTAATCTTTTTCTTGTGTGGTAAACCTTAACTCTACACTGAATTGTACTAATTACTGCTTGCCTGGCTACAATGTTTCCTTTTCAACATGTAGCTATGGACAACCTACGCCTACATAAGGCGGAATTGCAACTAGGTTGGTGTCAATCACATGCCAGTGAAGGACCCATAAGGGCAAAACGCGTATGGCGTAAATACAGTCTGTCATTCTATATCATAATGTTATAGACTTTACACAATTTTTTTTTAGATAATTCTTTTGACCCCCCCCCGCCCCCTCGAACTGGTATCAAAACTGGCTTGCATTATCCTTCCTCGAGTGTCGTATTCATGCAATGTTCCATGCGTCAGAAGGACAACACGCAGTCCGAACAAGAACTCCGATACTTGTTGATGTATTGCTCGTGTTATACATTTAGAGTTGAGCTTGTTCACTATAGCTACGAATCTACGGCACGCCGTTACGTTGTTTAATCAGTTATTTGGCATGTGTGACAAAGCGCGCATTTATTTCACATATGCGGAAAGGTTTTATACATATGTAAAACAAAGTATACATAAGAGCAATGCGTGTAAAACGTTTCCACATGTGCATAAAAGATCGATATATGTCTGAACCCTATTCACACATGTCTAAATCTGTTCGACATATTTGAAATAATTATTATATTTTACATATGTGCAAGCCCCACTATTGCGTTATCTGGGTATGTCCCCCCCGCCCAAAGTAATATATTGTAATCGTGTGGGATACTGATTCAATCGCCATTTCAAAAACCATGAAGCCTGGTGAAATTTTATCCTTCAACCCCTGATGCAATGTGCCCCCAAGTCAGCTGACTGACAGGTGGGAATAAAAAACGTCATCCATGCAGTTACCTGGAAATCTGACATCTCTCACGCAAGCTGACGTTAATTTAATTGTTGACGCATGATCGCTTCAATTCGGGGAGTCGGGCTGCATAGGGAATCACGCATTGACACAATTGCATCGTGTGCTTTATCAGCAAAAATCTGCACTTAGCTACACTTAACCAAACAGGCCAAATCCCACAGCTAGTTATGGTGTCGCATTAACCCTATTTGACCGGGGCGATTTGGGACCTGTCCAGGCGTGGGGGTCATTTCGTCTCTCCCTTAAGCTTGGAGGCTGAAACTTATCACACTATACCCTTGGGTCAAGCTTTACCATGGCGCCATGGTGATATCACAGTGACGTCATTTTAAAAGAAAGGCATATTTTAGACGATTTTTCGATCAGTGTTTCGAATTTCTTCGCAAAATCTGTATGACCAATTAGTAAATAATAATCTAATGTGGAATAAAATACTTTTTACCCACTTTTCCTCGCAGAAAAGCAGGAATTGTTAAGAAAAGTGAATTTACCCATGATCCTCTGCTTGTGGGTTATGCAAATAGGTTCTAAACGACTCCAATATTAAAGTACAAAGTCACGGAGTGTCAGCTCTCAAGTTTTTGTTGCTCTGAAGGTTGGGTAGAAAGCTTGGTGGGGGGGGGGGGACTACATTTTGGCGAGATGTACGTTTAGTTATCACTTGGCGATGAGACATATACAGGACATTCCACAATAGTGCTATCAGAGAGGAATAATTTATACCGAGAAATTTCAATCAGAATATAAGAGGTGTTAACTCGCGTGTGCTGATCCGACTATGTGTATTCCAGCGGTCGCTGTCCAGTATATTAGCTTTCGGCCAATCAGAGAGAACGGTTGGTATGACGCCGACCGCGTCTCCCCCAAAACAGATGAATTTCTCTCACTTTCAAAAGTGGTTTGAAGTAATTTCTCATCTTTTATGAACAAATATAATTACATGGACTTGTCAGGCAACCCCTTATCTTTCTGGTGAGGGATGAATGAATTGTCCATTGTTTATGTGGGTGAAAAACATCTTTGTTAGACCTATTCCGTCGGTCAAGCTGTCATCTCGATCATGGCGAAGGGATTAGCTGAACTACTACTTTTAAATCAAATTTTCACGTAACTTTCCAAAGTTATAAACTATATTAATTTACACCATAGGGAAGGTGATATATTATAGAAAGTAAAATAAATAAATATATTTCAGGAAACCTATATTTATTTAGATATAGCTGTTTAGATTCGGACCTGCTACCACCGGCCATTTTTGTACATGGCCAATGTCGAAGCTCTATTTGTCTATCTTCTTTGGACAATTTTGTGAATTTGAGTTTTAAATATGATATTTCATTTGGACAATCATGATTTCCTTCTAATTCAATGAAGATGGATATGGTTCTCCTTGGTGTCGTCTGAATAAATTGCTCAAATAGGGGAGCATCTGAATAACGTTTGGTGAATGAGAATGAACCGGTCTTGACATGGTTATCCCTTAATATTTTAAGTCGTATTCATAAGAGATCCGATTTTTCAGCCAATGAGATCGTACCAATATAATAATAATAGTACCAATAATTTGTATAATTGAAATAGTCATGCTGCAGGTATATGATGTTAGCGAATTGTGGAGTTCAAGTAGTAAGGGGACTATTTTAAGGGTCGGTCGAAATTAACAAAGGGGACCGTCAGAGAATTAATGCGTTGTGCCCTTGGTCGGGTTATGATGGATTATCTCCCTGATAAGAAAACTTTAATCACCCTCGACTTTCGGGCGATAATATTTTCACTCAGGGTGATAATCCACCATATCGCCTTACAGACAAATGAAACGATGTATACAATGTAAAATCCGACGTCCTTTTGTCCGTTAAAGTCCATTACAACCTCCCTTAGTCGAAAATTACGACTTTAAAAATTTCTAGTAGTATTAAAACTGACATTGAAGTGACAAAGAAAAAAACTCTTTTTTGGTAGATTTTTCTGTCTGATTTTTCGATTTTTCTATGTTCCTGGGGGAAAAAACTGAATAATAAATGGGAAATAATTATCTGATGTGAACTAGCAACGTTTCAGTCACACACTCATGACTTTGAATTTATTCGTGATCCTCTGTTCTGAAGGCAAAGCAAATAGGCTCGAAATTGACCCCGATATCTATAAAGTCACGGAGTGTCCGCTCTCTATTTCATGTCGTCCCGGATATGGTCGAATGCTTTGTAGGTGGGCGGTGAGGAGAAGGCGGCATGATGGCCCCTCCCCAAGTCTGGTATGGTTAACAGATGAAAATGCTCCCAAAAGTATTGTTTTTTTGTTACTGTCGAGGAGATTTTAGGCCATAAGGCACCGTTTCCAATTATCGTTCGCGAATGAATCGTTTATTTCGTCAAATTTTCTCGAAGTCGCGATTTTCCAAGGCGCGAGGGAATGGTTTTTTTTCTTCAAAATAAACGATTCATTCGCGATCGCTGTTCGAATGGTTTTTTTCTGCTGGCAATCGTTTTTCAATCGAGAAAATTCTCGCGAATAAAAAGCGATATCGCGATTCAATCGCTTTTTAATCGAAAAAATATAAACGATTGAAAAAAAACGATTGAGGATTATAGCCGAAAGTAGTACGCCATTGGTTCAGCCTGACTGACCCGCATACACGTTCGAGTTTCTAACACTTCAGTCAGACTATATAAAGTTCGATCATTTTTTCTTCTTCCTTTTCCATTCTTTGCCTAGTGTAAAACTATAGCGTGTTTCTGTACAGTTGGCGGTTATATAGATACGATGGGGATATTGAAAGAAATTGAAAAAATATCTATATATATACATAGGAATAATGGTTATGCATATAATTATAACTTCATATTTACATATATTTTGTACGGGACACAGACCCGGATATGGTCAGATTGGGTCATTTGCACTTGCAATTTCGTCTATTATTTTGGGTATTTCTGTGTTTTAAAGCTGGTATTATTCCAGATTTCTTGTGTAGTATTTTTCGTGAACGTTTTGGGCATCTGTGCGGGCTGAAATTTTGAGTTGATTCGTCAGATTTTCGCTGTACGCGTGGTTTTTTGTCCTACGATCACCATTTTCCTTGTGTAGATAGATGGCGCTGTATTGAATATAACATTGTCATACGGGGTTTTGAGTCTTCGAAAGCACTTAATTATTAATATATGGCGCGGGCTATTTGTAAAAATTTTCACAACTGGTTAATCCAGTAAGAGATGAAATTATATACTATTCAGTTGGTTTTTGGCTTGAGCTTCCCTTTGGAATCATTCATAGTTCATTTATCAAAATATAAAATTAAAATAAAAAGTATTGTACATATGCGAATCCAACCGTTATATGCGATTCAATCACCATTGTGATATGTATTTGATATAAATATGCAATCACTGCCGCGAATATTCTTATAATAAATAAAATTAACTTGATGGTGATTTTTGAACTTATTCACATCTCAATAGTTTAAAAACTGTACCAAAACATGAATGGATACCCTTTCCTAATGTATGTTATACTATAACAAAATATACATATTTAATTACACTATTTTTCACCTTAATTAACCTAGAAATTCTCGGCTGGAGGGCTAAGCTGTTCTGGGTTATCGCCACGCGCCCATTCACACCTCTATGAAGCCTGTGCCGTAATCATTCTGATAATGCAATCAACGACGAACTCAAATCCACTTATGACCTGTACCCGGTATTTACAAAACAAGATATTGTGACTATCACCCTGTATTGTTTATACCAAGTTGCATGAATATATGAGGAAATTATCGAAAGTATGAAGGGAATGACTGAACATTAATACATTGTCGACTCACACGATTGAATGTTGAATAAACATGTAATTTTGTCATTTACGCTTCGCCAGAGTAAGGGAGCGTTCCCATTTAACGTTCGTGTTTTCATGGTTTAAACCATTTCGTTTAAACCATGCCACGAACGATGGGTGTATCGTTGGTTCGTTTTTTCAAAAAAACCATTGAAAAAACGAACGACGAAAAAACCACTGCGTTCGTTCGATAGTTTTCTATAGAGTTTTCAAGGCTGTGACTTGCTGCAGAAAAAAACGATTAAAAGTAGTTCCGCCTGAGTGACGTCACACTAAGACACGCCCACACACTGCTCGAATGATGGTAGCACAAACGTGTAGGCTGTTAAGCCGTCGATAACAGGCATACCGGTATATACCCGGCACCGTATTAAACTGACCACGGTGTGTGTGCATTCTGACGAGAATTTATAAATATAATCTATCATGAACTATTCAGTGTTGGGTTTTTTCTTTTTCTTCTGCTTCTTTTTGCGTCCTTGTCCACGAAATAAGTCAATGTTTGCATTTACTACCCGTTGTGAAAAACTACGAGCGCCATCTGTTAATATTATCGCAGAAGTATAGCTAGCGTATCTCTACATTTGAATTATGAATTTAGATTGCGCTACTTGTACAATGAATTTATTAACACCACTGCCCATAATAATTATATCGGCCACGAATATGTCTAGCTTTAACTTTGCTCTATTATTTTCTAATCCAGAATCGCAGAAAGCCCCTATCGATTGCGTTTTCATGGTAAAAGGATTAGAAAATAACTAAAAATACTCTTCATTGTAGAGTGATTTTATTCACCGGAAATCGCTCTGAACGCTTCCCCGGGATCTAGACCCCAGGAGCTTCCGGGATCCAGGCGTCCCCTCGACACTCCCCTGAAGTGCTATGATAGTAGTCCCCCCCCCTTGCCTCGTGAGGCCGTACCACTATTCAATTTGCTTTCGACGCCCAGCCAAGATTCACATCTCACATTTTTTCAGGAATAAGACACCAAAAATTTCTTGTAATGTTGAATGATTGATATTATTTTTTATTTAAATTCATTTAAAAACATACGCAGAGCTTTTGTGAAGAATGCCTAAATTTCTATGTCAACACAATTTAGTGTTATTCTTGAAATAAACATTTTCGTTTCAAAGTTATTAATCATTTGAAATGCCATCATGTCATGTATTTTGCGATACATACTAAATGATATAAGAGTTCAAAGAGTAAAACTCTTGGTCAGGCTCATTAAACTTAGTAGTTTGTTTATTATTATCTGTTTGCCAGAAAAGTGGGACAGGCGGATTTTATTTTTATTATTTCTATTTTTAGTTGGGAACAATTAGGCATTGTTAATTCAACTGGCAAAATACACAAATATATTACTGTTCTCCAATTCATTTCCGAAGCATGTGGAACCTTCCCAATATTTATCAATGCTTATCAACGAACTATTAAGTTTAATGGGCCTAATGTACAAAATATCATCGATTACATATTACATGTATCGTACAGGGGCTTTACCATGTCGGGTAATAAACTCGTTTGGATGAACTGGGATGGGATTACTGGTTGGGCGACCTAACCTCCCCCTCCACGAATCGAACGACTACTTATCAGGATTAGCAGGAAAGTACAATGCGACGATAAATAAAAACGATCATGTGGTAGGATACTGTGATAGATACGACTTGTGCGACGAAAAACAATTAATTGAGCAGGTTAGAAATAGTATGTCCTTTTATTGCAATATACCCGTGTGTCTCTCTCCACGTGTTCCTTTCATCGTGCGTACAATTTCTACATTTTGTTTTGTTTTGAAAGTTTCTTGACTCCATTACGTATCTGGCAGCAAAGCATTCTTGTGATGTTCGCGGCCACACTTCACACCTGGACACACAACGGTGGTCTCCTCGATACCGTCTACAACTCAAATGTGTTTATTTAACCTTAGATCAACAGAAATTTCGATTCACGGTCTCCGTTACAGTCCGTATATTGCCGTTGTTTTTATTTATTGAATAGCAATTCAGAAAATGATAGAATTTTAGTTACGACAATTCTCAACACTGGGACGTTATTATCAAAATGGCTACGGTATTATCATGGACGGTCCGGATTAGAGCTTACTACGGTTGAAGAACTTTTGGATATTATATCCCACAGCTTGCTATCAGATGATAAGTGTCACAAAGAATATATTAATTTGCAGATAGGTAGAAATGATAGATAGATAAAATGCATATACATCAAGACATACATTAAAACAAATATAACATGAGTACATTAAGACAGAACAATTAAGACACTAAAACAATAGGACATTAAAAGAAACATCATACAAGAAACATAAAAGCAATGTGAAAACATCACAGACAATATCAAACAAAGACAACAAAATACATTGAATACATCACTGATGATTTAGCGTTCTCGTGGGTGCCTTGGGTTATACTTGTGATGTCAGGTTAGGATATACATGGGCTAAGACTGCTGTGCATTAAAACATATATATAAATATTACATGTATTTATTTAAATCTGTTGATATTTTTGTAATTATATGCTGCTATTTCTATGTTAAAACAACACGTCTATGATTATCTATTGATACTATCTGTAGATATTCCATTATAATTGAACATTACATACAATTAATCCTTGTAAGAAATTTCTTATTTTAATTTACTTCGGATTCGGAAGTTATTTTTGGAAAATTGGTTCCGGTAACTGTGTATGCTTAGTTCCAACCGACCTTCTGGGGCCTTATAATTCACGCGCCATTCTGAACGTATTTACTTCAAGAATTCAAATAAGACCGCTGTTACATGCAACACATAAAATATATCACATTTGGTTAAAGTTACCGTAGCATTAAACAAACTTGCACCCTTGCACCCAAATCTGCACCCTTAAATATAGTTAAAAGTATTAATCACAATGAACACACATCAATAAAGATTCGGACATTTGAAAGCTAACACAATGCTGCTTTTAATTATTTGTCATATGTCAAAAAAATCATTGTTCTTGCTAAAACTTATATTTACAAATTGTTAATCGAGAAAGAAATAAATTTTAAAAATGAAAAAAATGAAGATTTCTTTTTGGGATGGGGCGTTGAAGGAATTACGGAGCTTATGAATTACCATGGAAAGATTGATATTCAGTAAATGATATCGCGATGCTTGTGGAATTCAGGGCTGGCGTTTGTTTACTACACGTACATATAGCCATCAATATAATAGACTAGATATAATACAAATTCAGATAACAATGAATAATGCGGTCGAGGATTGGCAAGGAGATAGCCTTCAGAACGAACCGAATAACCATGCAGGGTTTGACGCGAGGGTGTCTACTCAAGTCGGGGAAAAAACGTGCATTAATTACTTCTGTCGTCTAATTATGTAGCTGAACTTCAACATCTAGTTACACGTAAAATTAATTTACTGCCTAGCCAAACGTCAGAGAATTCTGCTTTGAATTAACGGATTCTTTTCTCCGTGCCCACGAAGATTGTGTTATCAGGCTGGATAATGCGAACATCACGTGATTGTATTATTGCGCCATCGTTTTCCAGCGAACGATCGAACGATGGAAAACAAAGAAGGAAAAAAACGCAATGGTTTTCTGTAAAACGAACGACTTCGTTCACTGGCGAACGAACCAATGCGTTGAATGTTTTTTTCAATGGTTTTCCACGAAAATCAAAACGATGGGTGTAGAACGACTTGGTTTTTTTTCGGTAATTTAAACGAACGAAGCAAAAACCATAATTGGGAACGCTCCCTAAATCTGAGCGCGAACGTCACAGGAAGCATGGTACAGGTATATGTATAGATATTTCCAGCATACGCCCTACTTCGGCTTGTAGGAGACTATAGATCGTGAATCATATATATTATTCGGTTATCTTGCACATTTATACAGTATAGTATAGTAATATAGGTTTTTCCATCGACAAATCCGCAATCAACATTACATGTAGTTCCCAGTTCGCGGATAGAACGGCGTACGACGGCAACACGGCCTATGTGTCAAATATCACTCCGCCTCACGATTCTCTCGCGCCTTGAAAAAAAACGATTCTCTCGCGATTGAAGATTCGCGATCAAGAACGGATCGCGCATGGGTAAACGATTCAAAAACGATATCGCGAGAGAATGTTTTTTTTTCAGAAAAGGTTCAATCGTTTTTTCTCATTTTTTTCTCGATATCCTCGCGACTGATTCGCGACTGATCGTTTTTCAATCGAGAAAATTGAAGAAAAATCGCGACTGAAGAAAAAACGATTAATGGAAACGATCCCTAAGCTAATTGTAGATGTTAGGTTTGTCGAAGTAGGCTATCGGAACGATCGGTGTGACATGATCTGCTGAGCCATCAACCGTCGACGTATTAAGAGAAAAATACTACCGTTTCATAAGTGATCAGAATAATCCAGTATAAAAATGAATTTTTAATACTAAGAATACATCACAGACGTTTCCGTAGTAACTGGGCATTTGTGAATCATGTACACTGGTATACATGTGTGTGGTTGTTAACAGGGTTGACGCCGGAGTTGTGACGCTGTTAGAACAACATCGTGTCTTACTTTTATCACTGTTGATCGCCTCTCCTTGACAAGAAATCACTTTATGTCTGTTTGGAATTGGTACTAACCGTCAAACGTAACCCTATGAGTCAAAGGGAGACCTTAATCGTTTCAGGACAAAAGGCCAACTTCCAAATGTCACTGTGATTGAAAATATAGCCAATCATTTGAAATTTGTCGATCGAAACTACTGTTAGTCTAAATGATAGAAAAACAAATATATGCTATATGCTATTCTGTTGAAATTGATAGACAAAAAGTGAAACAAAAATGTTGTGGAAATTCAGCGAATTTTCATTAAAATCCAAGCGTCATTCAATATCCACAATTAAGGAATGTCCGCGTCCATAATCCAAAGACCTAATCCATATAATAACATTAACACCAAATTAAAAGGATAAATCATAGTATACATAATTCTAGGCTAATTTCCTGCAAGACAGAGATGGTCAACAGTTTTCAATGATGCCAGCAAGACATCATGATACCGATTTATGTATCATGGGTCTATCAGTGGGGTCGAGCATACGCATGGGATATTTAGATTTGCATAGAACCAGAACAAGTGATTCCCTAGTCTGCGGGTATATGTCAGCAATGTAACATGCTAGACAGGGAACCAGGCTAGGCGAAGTCAATCGGCACTACTTTCAATCGGTTTTTCTGTACTCGGAACAATCTCGAAGAACTCTAGACTGATTCGCGATATCGTTTTTCTTTCGAGAAAAAAAAATCTCGAATGAATACCGTTCAATAAAGCGAAAGGAAACCGGCTTCGCTTATCATTAGATTTTTGTGATAACAATTCTGGACTCGCTCTGACCTTTGCAATTCGCGATATGGAGAAAAGATTACAGATTTCTCGATGAAAGAAACGAACGATTTTTGGAGACGCTTCGTTATGATGCAGTTTTTGCGAAGAAAATTACAACACATATAAGGGAAGTGGGAAGAGGTGCCGACATACTGACTGCGTCATATGACTTCACAGAATAGTCTTCTGGTAAACCTATTCTAAAGCACATACAAAGAATCTAACGATTCGTGATATGTGTTGTATCTCAGGTACGCTTTTATTGTACCTGTTCATGTGGCAACATGGATGATATGACCACACGGCCCCTAGCACCGGCATAAGCGGTATTAGATACACATCTAGAGAGCTATGATGGAAATGCTCTGACAACTCGTATACTGGTAATTGGTGAGCTGTTTCGCTGTGACAACTCGTACATTGGACATTGGTGAGCTGTATCGTCGTCAGATGTAAACAACGGCAATTAACACAAAAGACTAGTCTGTAAGGCCCGATGTCGACCCAGCATCAACTTCCCACAAATGCCAACATATATCAAAGATATACATAAATTAAAAAAATCGAAAAATCGACCAAAACATGCCTTTTTAGAAAATAACTTCACTGTGGCGTCATCAGAGCGGCCATCTTGGATTATTTCACATCCTCTGGTAAAGCTAGACCCAAGGGTATGGTGTGGTAAGTTTCAGCAATATAAGTACTTATGGAAAACCAAAGGGATGAAAGAGTCTATACTCAATAATAAAATCGATAATTAAATTGGATAAACAACAATAGCAAATGCTCGAATCCTTTACTCGAAGATAATACTCCAGTTATGTGCTGATCTGAAAAGGGATCACATTATATGTTTAACTTGGGATTCAGATTAAACGCCATCAATAAGTTTTTATTTCAGTCGTACACATTTTCACAGAATATCTGATAGATGGAGAATACGCTTGCCTTTTTCAAAGCAAGGGGATTTGGACAACTGATCGAGCCTCCCGAGTTCAACATACTGACCAATTATCAAAGTAAAATTTTAAATATTTCTGTCCATCTGTAACAGAGACAGTTGATGTAAACACCATTTAGTCATCATCCGTCCCCACGATAAACAGTATCACAAAATACAATCACACGTACATGTACCGTATCGTACATATCATACCATACATGTCGTCGTTATACCATGTATACGCGATGTGAACTCTCGAGTTGAGTGGAAATTGATCCAATCCGTGTCATTCTAATTTTTTAGTGAGCATTGCCCTCGGATTTTACAAACTCTCGATTGTGTTTGCCCTCAAAGCACAGTGTTATAGAATTACACAACGCACGTAGATTTCGTTTCATTTTTAATGCTAAAAAACGATGAATGTTACAAATGCGTTATTGACAGTTATAGTCGGCGGAAGGAACTGTATGTTCTCTCATCCATGTTGTGGTTTTGGTGTGATGCCCCCAGATCATAGGTGATGTATACATAACAGTTTTATGAAAACCAAATGCAGTAAACTCCCAAGGGGAGATCTCTACAGGAATTCAGACTGAAGCTGATTGATGTGGTGAATCTCTACAATACAAGTTCCAGTAAACACTTTCTCTTCTCAATAGTCATGAATAGTTAAACCAAATCGTGAAAGACCCATGGTTTTATCCAGTTGATATAGCTCTGTATCAGATACTCTTGAAGTGATGCTCTTTGCATATTCGGTCTGGGACAATAGTCGAAATCGCCATTTCAGTTTTTTTTTTGCAACTGCGCAGCTAGGTCACGAAAGGTCATTTGTACCAACGGTCGCATTCTGGCAAGGTTGAAAGTGGGTCATATCTCGGGAAAGGTACTTTTTCTGTTGAACTAAATTGTGTTCAGGGTAAATAAATATCGGGAGCCGTTCTTTAGCCCATCTGGCGGTAGTCCATGAGATTTTTTAATGATTTTACGTACAGTTGCACAAAATATCAACTGTTTGTTATCTCTCCAACGTTAAAAACTTCCGATTTGGTACAAACAGGAAGTTCACGGAAAGCTGCGCAGTTGCAAAAAAATGAAATAGTGATAGAGTCTATATTGTCTTTTTGTCTCAGGTCCACAAAGTATAAGCGTCATGATCGACATCCAGTATCCAATCGTCGCCCATAAAAGAATTTCCGCGTCAGTACTCGAAAGACATTTTTCGTTCGACAGATAATATCAATTTCAAATATACCAGAAATGAAAACCCCAAAAAGGATGGTTTCGTGGAAGAGAGAAGCCTTCAACAGGTTTCAATGATGGCAGCTAGACATCATGGTGTTCTTTCCAAAAAAATCTGTATCGCTGATCAGTATTCTTCATCGAAATGAATTTCCAAGTCGTTATCTAAGTACTTACTTTGGGTCTGGTGTTCATTCGAACTACGTTGAAAAGTTGAATATGAAAGGTCAGTATATCGATAAGTTCATTTTGGTTCATATTCTGTTGATTTTAAAGAGCATACTTTTTTAACTGAAAGATACTTGGTGCTCTAGAACATGATGTCATTTCATCGGAATGTTCTTTGTATTGTGATCGAGATTTTTGTGATATGTGCCAGCAGTAACAAATCCAAGATGTCGTGCCTTCCAATTTACTCGAAGCGAGAAGCCGATATACTTTGCAGTTAACAGTATGTGGATTCATTTACCAAGGCATTTTAGCAATCGCTCCTTTGATGCCATATGTTCTGAGCATGTTTAATGAATGCTAGACATCGAGGTTAACCTATATATCCTTTCGACTAAAAACGGTACCGTCCTCCAATGGTCGTAGGATGCCAATTCTGAACCTGATTCAGTATTCGGTTTCTAAATGTAGTCTCTGACATCCCTGGGAATGAAGTCTCTGACATCCCTGCTAGGTACAATCCTTTTTAAGCTTGTTACCGTTTTCGGTTACTCGAACTTGTCCCATATCTACCGTAACAAGTTCCACGACATCTCGTTAAATTATGTTTCTGGTCCCCGATGTTTGTCTTCGTTCCTGTAAGGCTTCGGACGGTTCGCCAAATAAGTCAATGGATCGAATCAGCTGAACCCATTCAATGTAAAATACTTGGCGCTCGAGAACATCTAATTTGACACGCCGTGGTCCAAATTAGATAATGGCTGGTGTCAATTCCTGAGATTGTTATTTTGTGTCTTGGCCGAGATTGCTGTGATATGTGCCAGCATTAACAAATCAACGGTATCGTGCTCTCCAATGTACTCGATGCGAGAAGCTGATTTACTCTGCCGTTGCCAATATGTGGATTTACTTACCAAGATATTTTAGCAGTGTTCGCTGTTTTGAATCGTTGGATCGTGTGTCGGTCTGATGCTCAATATGTTTCCCTCGCCACTGATTAAGTCAGATTGATGACTTGTTATTTGTGTATCTTGGCCAGCTTTTTGATTGATGTCCACTAATAATATAGGATTCACCCAATAAGTTAACCTAGTCGAGAAACTGATGTGCCAGATTGCTGTCGGCATATGGGCATGGTTGTTTAATGGATGTTATTAAGACTTATTATCCAAAATAAGTGTGAAAAAAACTCTTTTTCGAAAAAGACACTCACGTCACCACCCCGGTCAGTTTCGAAATCCGGATGGTGCGTTTGGATTTTTACCTCAGAGAGTAATTTTCAGGCAATGCCTTATGTCATTATCTGGGCTCACGGGGCTCACGGGGCTCTCGATGTGGGCTACTTTGTTTGAATGTTGATATTTTCCAGATGTGAAGCGTGGAAACTATCATTACACAGACTGTCATTATTTTCAGAAAACGAGGGCAGCGGTCATCTTGAATATTTAGTGAACGACAGCAAACTCCTGCAATATTCAAGAATTTCAGATTATTGATGCGCAAAAACGACATCTACAGTACAGGGCAGACATAACTTATCCTTGGACGCGATTCCCTCGCGTTCAAGTCACGTTTAAAATATTGCTGCGATAAAGCTGACGAGTCGAGCAGAGAACAAGCGGGCGACTCTCATGTGACTTCGCGTGAAGTCGCGTTGAGGAAAAACGCTGTCGGGAAAAACCTTCTCGTGCGTTTTCTTATGCAACAATGAGCATGAGACGCGTTCTTACTCGTGTGGTAAATATAAACGCCTGTGCCTGTTATATTAGTATTTGCGAGAGTGTTTTTCTTCAGTCGCGATCAAAACGCGCACACATGTTAATATTAAACTACAAGAATTCGTACACGTTCCGGTCTTTCTGTAGTCGCGTTAAAAAACTTCATTGACAGCTAAAACATCAGCTATCAGGCAGAACAATTCAACTCTAAACTCGATGTTCAGCCTTCCCACACTTGATGGATTCTCCTATCTATTAACTTGCAATTTTGGCACTAATCCGTATCGGAAATCGGCACGAGGAAACTAACTTTGATAATGGGGCCAAAATATAAGCGAAGCAAATGAATGTTCAGCCTGTGATTATATATTAAGCGTACTTTTGTGTCAGAATTTTGAAATCTAATTAAAACCGTGTTTTCGCCGAAAACCTTACACGATATTTGCATCAGACACGGTTAGAGTATATTTGTCTCAACCTGTCTAAGCCTCCGGTCACCGCGATGAAATCAGCCCCGTACTGGTGGATCTTCTTTCATATTGCTTGGGTTGTCCGCAAAATAAATTTGCCCCATTAATTATATAATGTGTATATAGTAAGTGTGTTAATCGCTATATAAATGACGCAGTGAAGGATATATATCCACCTTCACTGGATTTGAAGGAAACTACAGATAGCCCTACAGGCACATCCTATTTAGATATCTACCTCTATAAAAATGAAGCGGGCATTCTCTCTCGTCGACTTTATGACAAAAGAGATGATTACAATTTCGACATCGTAAACTATCCCTTTCTGGACAGTAATATTCCAGTGGGACCTGCATATAGCGTATACATATCTCGCTTAGTAGCATTTGCTAGATCCTGTGTTAAATGTGACGATTTTAATCAACGTCGCAAAACACTGGTGCAGAAACTTAAAAAACAGGGCTATTCCACCAAGCGCCTACACTCAAAGTTTCTCAAATTTGGCGATACATATCGCATGCTGATAGCAAATACGAACGTAGCGTGCAAGATCTATGGCGCTACGTTTCGTAACTTGTGTCTAATTCCGCTTAACCCGGGGCTAGGGGCCGTATGAACCCATGTACTTCAAGATCCTCATGGTACTCATATGAACAGTCACAATCAAAGCGTGACTGAGATACATCTTTTTTTTAGATGACGACTCTTTAACGAATATTATGGATTAAGAATACTGATCAGCGATACGGATTTGATATTTTTGGAACATCATGATGTCTTGCCGGCATCATTGAAAACTGTTGACCACTTCTCTCTTGCAGAAAACAAGCTTATGTTTACGTATACTATGATTGTCTTTTTGAATTTGGTGCTAATACTGTTATATGGAATATGAAATAGGTCTTTGGATTATGGACGCGGATA
>JAVTVY010006455.1:0-41712 GCA_036873755.1 Hanleya hanleyi
ATCCCAGCAATAATACCTATGTGTTTGACCAGCCGTTCACAGTGACGGATGCGATTTCTCTGGAGCCACTCATCGACCAACTGACTACGTTGGACACATTGGAATGGGCCCGGTTGCAACGCCCCAATACCAAATGGCTTGTGGAAATGGTGACCAACGTCACATTTTTCGTCACGAAAATGAGAGATCATCCTATCGGTGCTCCTGTACTACTACCCCCTTGGCTGCTTCATCGACACGGACTGTATGCATTAACGGCAGGGAAAAATGGACCCTACAAAGACCGGAAATGTCTGTTTCGGTGTTTGGCCGTGCATCTGGACGAGTGTAATCCCCGGTGTTGTGACAGAGTGGCCAATGACTATTGGGAACAGTATTTACAGGCGCTAGACTTGGATCAGCCGCACTTCCGTGGAGTCCCGTTCAAGAATTTGGATGACGTGGAAACACTGTTCAACATCAATATCTTTGTATACCGATTACGATGCGAGGAGGATACATTTGTGGCTGAATTGGTTCGTCGTTCAACAGAACGGTATGCTTCTACGATGAAAGTCAATGTCTTCGACTACAATGGCGTGAGTCATTTTTCGCTGATCTACAATATGAGCCATTACGTTCAGTCCTACAGTTGTGCCCAATGCCATCGGGTGTTTCACCGTTCCACCGACTTACATCGACACGAGAAGAGTTGTGACAACAGTGTGAAGCGAAAATTTCCTGGTGGTGTGTATCATAATACGCCTACTATTTTCGAGGAACTGGCCGATGAGGGTCTGATCATACCGGAGGCGGACCGTTATTTTCCCTACCGGGCGTGTTACGATTTTGAGGCCCTGTTGGAGCCCATGGACATCTTCTCAGCGAAAACGCAGTGGACGCAGCGCCATATTCCCCTGAGTGTCAGTATTTCCAGCAACGTACCTGGCTATGACGCTGCACCGGTCTGTTTCGTGTCCACCGGGGATTCCCATGAGTTGATCACCCGCAAGATGAGGTATTTAGAGGAAGTCAGTGCGCCCAGTACGGAATTGTTGGTGTCCAAGTTCCAGGACGTACTGGACCAACTGGACGATCGGATTCCTATACCGGGTGTATCGTTTAGTGACGATGAAGAGTCACAGTCGGAGTCGGAGTCGGAGTCGGAGTCGGAGCCGGAACCCATGCAGTCGCAGGATGTGCCTTTACCTAAACCGTATGCGGAGAAATTGAAAGCGCGCTTCCTACAATACCTAGGTCAGTTACCGGTGCTCGGTTTCAACTCGGGGCGATACGATTTGAACATGGTGAAGGAATTTCTCTACCCCTACTTGGCCCAGGCTAATACCATCAAGTCCGTCATCAAGAAGATCAATAATCATATGGCCCTCACTACCACATCACTTCATTTCCTGGATGTACGGAACTACTTAGCTCCCAATTATAGCTATGATCAGTGGGTGAAGGCGTATGACTGTGCACAAACCAAAGGGAGGTTCCCTTACACGTATATATCGACGCTCGACCGTTTGGAGGAAACACAGTTGCCACCCCGGAATGCGTTCTTTGACGATTTGAAGCAAGTGGAATGTCCGGAAGACACGTACCGGGAACTAGAGCAGGTATGGAACGATCAACATATGCAGACCTTGCGAGATTTCCTGATATGGTATAATAACTTAGATGTGGTTCCTTTCCTGGAAGCGGCCGAGAAAATGGTTCAACTGTTTCGTCGTGAGATGCACGTCGACATCTTCAAGGAGTGCTTGAGTTTACCGGGTCTGGCGCTTCGCCATCTTTTTCAAGAGTGTCCTACGTACTTCTCGCTGATACAGCAAAAAGATGTGGATATGCATGATTGTCTAAAGCAGAACATTGTCGGCGGACCTAGTCTTATTTTTCACCGTTATCACGAGAAGGACGTCACTACTCTCCCCGGTGGAAAACCCTGTGCTAAGATCATCGGGTTCGATGCAAATGCCTTGTACCTGTGGTCTCTGTCCCAACCTATGCCCAGTGGACATTATACACGTTGGTTGGCGGAAGGCCGGCATTTCACACCGCAACGCACTCCCTACAAGCATCTGGCTGACCAGTGGTTGGATTGGGAAGCCTATCGACGGGGAATTTATATACGCCATCAGACCAACGCCACAGAGAAGCGCATAGGAGATCGTCGACTCCCCGTCGATGGGTTTGCCCTGGTGGGTAGAACACCCACCGTATTCCAATTTTACGGTTGCTATTGGCACGGCCACGGATGCCATTTCAGCGCTGGACGCTTCAACGAACGACGTGGAAAAACACCGGAAGAATTACGGGAAGAAGTGCAGGAGAACGGCGATTACGTAAAAGAGAGAGGATACCATCTGATCGAAATGTGGGAGTGTGAATTTCACACCATGTGCCAGGCCCTGCCCCATTTACGGCGTTTCCTAAAAGAGCGCGAGTACCCGCTCAGTCGTCGGCGACTTCTGAGTCTGCCACAGATGTTCGACGCCATTCGTTCTCGGGACCTCTACGGCTTTGTCGAATGTGATTTCCATGTTCCCGACACTCTCAAGCCCCTCTTCGCCCAGTGCCCTCCCATCTTTAAGAACACGCTGGTGGGTCGGTATGATATTGGAGACACCATGGGGGCCTATGCTGAGCAACACGAGTGTTTGCCTCGACCTCGACGGATGTTGATTGGCAGTATGTGGGCAGAGAAAATCTTGCTGGGCACTCCTCTGCTGCAGTGGTACATGAGCCACGGTCTGGAAATTACGAAAATATACCAAGTGATACAGTACGTACCCAACGCCTGTTTTGCGGAGAATGCCGACATCGTGACGTCTGCCCGTCGTCAAGGTGATCAAGACCCGAGTAAGGCCATCATCGGTGAATCGTGGAAATTGACGGGCAATGGCTATTATGGCAAAACGGTCACGAACCAGGATAAGCACGTGAACGTGAACATCTGTACTACCGCACAAGCCCGCAAAAAAGTGAATTCTCCTCTGTTTCGGTCCGTGGAGGTCATCGATGACGACACGTATGAAATCACTTTAGCTAAAAAGACTATCCGTTACAACCTGCCCCTGCAGATTGGATGTATGGTATACCAAGTGGCCAAGCTGAGGATGCTCCAGTTTCTATATGATTTCATGGGTGTGTATTTTAATCCATCAGACTGGCAACTCATGGAGATGGATACGGACTCGGCTTACATGGCCGTCTCTAATGCAGATTGGGAGTCCCTGGTGAAACCTGAGTTACGTGCACAGTATGAGGTGGAACGGGACCAGTGGTTACCTCGACATGACCATTACCAGTACGATAAGCGTACGCCGGGCCTCTTCAAGCTGGAGTGGAGTGGGGATGCTATGATTGCTCTCTCCTCCAAGACGTATTACTGTTACGGGGGAGACGAAAATAAGTTTAGCTGCAAAGGGGTGAACCGGCGCGATCCCAACATCGACAAAGCGTGACTGAGATACATCTTTTTTTTAGATGACGACTCTATAACGAATATTATGGATTAAGAATACTGATCAGCGATACGGATTTGATATTTTTGGAACATCATGATGTCTTGTCGGCATCATTGAAAACTGTTGACAGCTTCTCTCTTGCAGGAAACAAGCCTATGTTTATGTATACTACGATTGTCTTTTTGAATTTGGTGCTAATACTGTTATGTGGAAAATGGAATAGGTCTTTGGATTATGGACGCGGATATTCTCTAATGGACGACGGCTGGATTATGAATGACGGACTAGACGCTTGTAATTGTACCTGAACGTGCTGCAAAGCCAGGCCAGTGCGAGTGGGACTAACCGAGGATTTCGCGTGGTGGACCACCAGATGCGGACGTACATCCAGCAACGAGACACCTTTACTTTCTTTTACCCGAAACGGAAAGTCCTTCCCGATGGCATCAGTACCACTTACCTGGACTTGTGAAAATTTCGAACACTATATGACTTTTGATACACGAGTTAAAAACTGTAAAGTCAGGATGGCCGAGTGGTCTAAGGCGCCGGTTAACTGTGCTGGTCTGCGAAATGCTGAACGTAGGTTCGAATCCTACTCCTGACAGATTTTTTGTACATACCACTTGTATTCTATTGTACATACCACCTGTATTCTATTGTACATAGTCTAACCCTTCTTGATCACTTAAATAAAAAAAAAGTCAAAACCATCATGTGTTTTTCATGAATCTTTTTTTTATTGAACATCAATTAACGTCAGAACAACAACGTGAGAACAACAACGTCATAATAAAAAACAATAGTACTGCGCAGTGCATTGAATTAAGTTAACCAGAGAAATGGAGCATGCACATTAAAACGAGAGGCAGCCCAGTCATAGACGAGTACATCACGGTCTTCGGCTTGACAATAATCATCAAACATGTGTACGATCGTTTGCATAGAATGTCCTCTACTCCGGTGAGTGAGATAAAACACACAGTACTGTCCGCAGACACTACTCAAGGGTCCTTGTAATCTTTGAGCATTCCAACGCCACACTGTAGTAGATAGGTCCATGAATTTCACCAAATCGGGATGCAGGGGTGCAAGTCCGTAGGAATCAAAATATTCGCCTTGGCCTAGGGTGTCCACGTACACAGCCACCCAATGTTCACCGGGTCGAGACCCAGGGTCTGTATTCAGGATGTAGGCTGCTGGGGTGGTGGAGTGGGTGGGAAACACATTGCGTGGAAACACACCTCGAAAGGGTACTCGAGGATCTTGCTGGAGTATGCCCATCAGCTGCTCTGTATCCATGACTCTAGCTGGCGTGGTCACACAGGACGTTTCTTTGCTGATCCACGCTGATGACGTTATCAAATTCGGCGTAGCAAATCACGTTAATGGTCTGGGGCTAGAGCGACGGCGAAACGCAGTTCCAACCGTAGGTTTCCTTTCTTGAGCAAGGCCAGTTGATGATCGTGTTCCAAGGTGGGGGTGAGGTCGAAGGCGAACAACGTGTACCGACGGTGAAAGTCTCGTCGACTGATGGTATTTCCTTCGTCCTGGTTGTTTTGTGCTGTGGCTCTAAACAGGTGCAGATAGCTCCGCACATAGTTTTGGTTGCCAAAATCCGGTTGTAATGGACGGGCTGGAATTTGATGGCCGGGCACGTGCAGTGCCAAAAAGTTGAGGTTGAAATGTTTAAAGTTGAACGGATTCTCATTCCACTGTCCATTGAAAGCGGTGTTGGTCACACACGCCAGGGTAAGACGTTTAGGGAAATCCCCTAGAAATAAATTTTCACGATTGGCCATCATCGTACCTGCTGGCACAGAGAACACCTTGGTCTGTACGCGTCGGATGGGGTACAGGGCTGGTTTTTTCGATAAGGCTTCCATGTGACTCAGCAACACCCCCTGTTGCAAATCCACCGTACGCACAAACAGGGCTGCATCTTCAATGACGATGTTGCATTGGGGGCCAGCAGCTTCATCGGCCATCAAGCCGAACGTGGGTGTGGAACGGATCAACTTGATCTTGATGGATACACCGTTCATCATGTAGCGGTCTTGCAGGAACAGATCGGCGTGCAGTCGTCCCATCATATCGACGGACTTGCTATTGGCTGTCAACTGGCTGCGCGTGGTGAACCCATTATTGGCAGCGATGACGCTATTCATGGCCCCGGGTGTATCCTTGTAGTACAGCGCGGCTTGCAAGTGTGTTTTTTTGGCATCTGCACCGTACGACAACAGCGTCTCCATGTAGGCTCGGTACGGGTACGTATTGGTGGACGTATTGATAAAGTTTATCGTTCAGACCTATATCCACCTGTTGGAACAAGGAGTGCAGCCAAAGATTCACCGGGCCTACTACCGCATCGTCCGCTATGGGCGTCCCGTCGTTGTCTATTATTTTGGCTTTCACGTACAAGTACGTGTGGGCTAAATCCAGGTAGGCCGTATCTTTGTTTTCAATGGTAAATTCCAGGGGTCCCGTCCCCGTCAGGCTAGCCAGGGATCGATGTTCTACCCAACGTCCTTCGGCCACACTGGTCTGGGTGGGTGGAATAGTCCACAAATCCAATTCACTGTTGGTAGACGGACACGACTCGGAGTGAATGAATGCCATTATGCGAAGATGTCTCTCTTACTCTTCTTTTTCTTCCGGGGTGTGCGTCGTCGGTGTGTCTGTCGTCGAATGACTCTTCGCTGTGCCCGTGGTTGTCTTTTAAGGGCTTTGGCGATCAAGACGCTGCCTGCTTCTTTAGCCCGTCGTTTGAAGGCTTGTCGGGGTGCTGTGCCTCCCAAGACATCACCGGCCACGTGCAATCCACTGCGTACCGCTTGTTTACCCACCGCTTTGACACCCCGTGTCACCAAGGGCAAGAACGTTTTGACGATGCTGCCCAGTATGTTCCCCAATCCGTGACCTCGTTGCATGCGTGCACTGCTAAAGATGGGCAAGCTCCCTCCCGTTTGTTTCTTGTAGTAGTCGGCATAGCTGGGCGTATGGCACTGGTAAGGCACGTACATTATACGAAGTGAGGAGAACGTCCTTGTCGGAAATGAAGTGTCAGCACCACTTTCCCTCGTTCGAATGCGACCGGGTGTCCCGTGTCATCTCTTATATCCACCGTGATCGTGTTGATATCGGTATGTCGTACGGGCAGCTAGAGTATATGGTTGAAATTCTGGTTGACTTGATCGCCATACTTCTTTCTAATGGGTACCACCCGTAACAGAGGTGTGTTCACATCGCCCACAATATGGCTGTCCACTGCGTCCGAGTACACGTAGAGTCCGTACATATCTACTTTCATATCCATCACAACGTCACCGTTGTCGGTGGTGGGTCCCGTGAAGACGCTGTTAGGTAGACCTAACATTTGCTGTAGCCTAGGACTGAGTTTCACACCCACGTTAGGGCTGAGCAGGATACAGGACTTGTCGTTGTGTGCGTTGACATCGAAGATCACGTGATTCTTGAAGGGATAGGATTTCAGGGTCTTGAACTATTCGTCACCTTCCGTAGAGACTTGTAATTCAACAAGGTGAGCAGACCCTCGATGAACGTCTTGGGCGTATCGTATTGGCCTTCGGGCAGAGTGAGTCGGTTTACTTTGCCTTCGTAGGTGACTTCGTACCATACTTCTTCGTCTCGTACGTTGTACCACGAGTAAGGGTATTGAATATCCACCAGTCCACATTCCCACCGTCCAGGTAAATGCAACGGTTGTGGTAATTGAGTCACGTACTTGGCCAAGGTGTTGTCAGGAAACACATCGAGTGAACTGTTACTGGGCAACGTGAGGTAAAACATGACGACTGAACTTTCTGGCTTCTGCACCGGGCTTTAATAGGGTTCCCCTAGTAGGGGTTCCCTAGTAGGGTTCCCAGGCCTTGGGCGGCTTACCTCGGCGTCGTGATCGTCGCGGTGACTTAGATCTGGGAGGTTGCAGGGGGAATGACGTGGTAAAAGACGAAGTAGGTGCCCGTCGTTGTGGTGTTTTGGGAGGTGACATCGGTGCCCAAGAAGAGGGTGGTGGTGGTGGTGGTGGTTGGTGTCGCCTACTCGTCGATTGCTGCATAAAGGCCCAGCGGTTAGGATTCCCTACCAATTCTTGAGGGGTGTGTGTGTCTTTTAACCCCTGAGCAAAGGCTTCCCAGCCCGGTGGATTAGAGTGTTTGCGAGAGCCTACCGTATCGTTGATCAAATCGGTGATATGAGACCCCGGCACCACTTGGTTTCGAATCAGCAGTTCCCCCTGGTCGCTCCAACTCATATCGGGATTCTGTTTCACCCGGTCCAACAATAAACGAGCCTTGGTCTTGAATGCTTTAGGGACACTGGCCAACACTTCCTGTTCCAGCTGAGGTGATGATGATGGTGTGGGTGGTGTCAGTGTGGGCGCTGCGGGTAGTAGGGGTGTACTACCCCTATATTGATCCATAAACGTCTTGTACCGGTTCAGCGTGTGATGGTAGAGTTGAATTTTCTCGTGATCGGGTAGTCGACGTTGGAGTATACTATTCATCTCTTCGTCCAGAGACTGGAGTTGTTGCACCGTGGCAGGGACGGGATAGGGTGATTGCAAACTCTGTAACAGTCGAGGTTCGACCAGCATCATTTTTTTCGTATGTTCCATGACGTTAGCGTCCCAAGATGGAGCCTACTAACGGTCCCAGTACGGTGGCGGCTAAGGGTGCGAGGAGTGCGCCGAGAAATCCACCTCGCTGTAACACCTGTTTCTTTTTCTTGACACTGCCCGTCTTCTTCACCAGCGTTCGGAGACCCGTCTTGTGCCGTTGCAATTTCCCTTTCTGCAGAGGACTGAGAGGAACATTCTCTTTCAACACATTATGCGCCACTTCACACAAACACCGTACCAAGTCTGGGTCCGTGCCGCGCACCACGGCCCGGCCCACCTCCGGTGGCGCGCTGCGTAATACGCGGAGGGCCGGCGCGTGCTTGCGTATCCGTGCAGACATGATGAGGAAGTCAATGCTAGAGAGGGTTGTCTTCTTCTTTTACTTGGGTGTGTACACCGTCTGCAACTCACCGGGAAAAATGTGGGTGCGCAATCGAAGTGCCGAGGGTGTCTCTTGTTTCAAGTCGATGAGTAGATACCCGTGAGCCCCTTGGGTGGCATCTTCAAAGGCTTCCCGCACAAAGGCCGTGTTTTTAGGGTACATCTGTTTTGCCAGGTGCATAATTTGTGATGCGTCTCTGAGGTTTTTGAATAAGACCACATACTGAGCATTCAAACTAATGTTCCTGTGCTCTTTGTTCTTACTGAAGAGATTCTGCACGATGTAGATGATGCTCAACCGACGATGATGGCTTCCTTTGGTAAAGAGACGCGTGATTCGACTGTCCGTTTCGGTCATGAGATCGTCTACCACGACCAACGTGTCTTCTGGCGTATCCTCGGGGGGTAATCCTTCCACCAAGGTGAGTCCAGGGAGGCGTGCCAGTTCCTCGTACGCCGGTTGCCAAGCTCCATAACACCACAGGATGCGAGCCACGGGAGGTGAAATGAGGGCTGATCCGTGTTGGATCAGGCGTTGAACGAAGTGTGTTTTTCCCGACCCCGTCGGTCCAGCGATGAGACACGTGAAAGGATGCTGCCACCGAGGATCCATAGCGTTTTTATTTGGTGATTTGAGGTTCAGAGGCCCACCACCGTTGTCGTGGATCCCACCGGGGATCGTAGTCGTGCGGGTACCGTTGCCGTGGTAAACGTGATTCACCGGATCTCCCTCTAGGTGTTAGCGTCGTGGTGGTGTTGGTGGGTGTTGGTTGTCGTGATCTGGTGGAGGGTTCGTCGCTTCTGAGGGTAGATACGGGGGAGGTTGGCGGGATGAAAAGAGGACTAGACCGCGTCGTGGGGCTGAGTGTGTGTGGTGATAGGGTCCGTAGTCTGAGGGTAGATACGGCAGGCTGGAGGGTGAAAAGAGGACTAGACCGCGTCGTGGACTGGGTGTAGGGTGATCGCAGCGTCGTAGGAGAGAGATTAGTGGTGGTGGTGGTGGTGGTGGTGGTGGTGGTGTTGGGTGATTGCACTTGACGTTGAGACCCCGGTGGAGCAGCACTTGGACGAATGGTGTTGAAACAGGATATCAGGTACGCCAAACCGTAGAAGATTCCTCCAAATAAGGTACCCAGAAGCACTACTAGACACACCACGGTACCGACTTGTCCTTTTCGAGTCCGTAGCAGTAAGGGTAGATGTGCACTATCCATGGTACAACCCTACACTGAAGGATGGAGGCGATGTGAGGTAGAATTTATAGTCGTTTCATGTCACGGCCTGACACCCAGGAATTAAACGAACTGGGCCAACCTTGCCATTTGACGAAATGATAGGGGATGCCACGTCGACGTTCCGTTTTCAAAATCTTTTCCACCGTGTAGTAGTCTTTCCGTGTTTTCACTACGGGTTGTACTTCCGCCTCGTAAAACGTGCCTTGCAGTGTTTCTCCTTGTAGATCTTCCAGTTGATAGACGTGTGGCTGTCGAGGCTTATGGCGAACGATGACAAAGTGCTCGTCACTCCAGTTGGGTAAGTAACTTTTCTCAAATTGCCCTTTGACTTTACTGATCCGTACCACATCTCCGCGTTTGTAACGGGGTGACGTGAGTGGACTGAGGTCTATCGAGTACAGCGTACGGCGCACTTGATGTTCGTTGCGTTCTGTCACATCGAGGGGAGCTCGCTGGATACTGCGATGATAGGCTCGATTGTACCCTTGGACCAGTTGAGGTAGCACATCGATGTACCGTCGGGTGTTTTTGGCGGTAAAATACTTGTACATTCGTCCTTTGAAGGTGCGATTGAATCGTTCCACTACAGAGGCTTTGGTCTCGTTGTACGTATGGAAGAAAAACACCTTCTGTTTCTTAAGAAAGGCTTGAAAGTGACGGTTGAGAAATTCTGTGCCTTCATCCGTTTGCAAATAGAGGGGTTTGCGTCCCGTCTTGAAAATCTGCTGGAACGCCCGTACCAGATTCTCTCCTGTTTTGGTCCGGATGGGCAGTACCCATGCGTACTTGGATAAAATATCGATACAGGTCAACATGTACCGATGTCCATCATTGTGGGGTGCAAATCGACTCATATCGACCAAATCAGCCTGCCATTGTGCGTCTACGCCTCCTACGATGACTCGGTTACGGCGAAAATGTCGTCGGGCTGCTCGATGTAAGCTATAAGTGTCTTGGGTTTTTAACCATTCTCGAACTTCAGTTCGACTGATGCCTTGGGAATGTGCAGCTCGAGCGAGCGCTCCCACAGCGCTATAAGCGGCTGGACTGGTAGGGTTGTAATACAAATCTGTTAACACCTTGTTCACAGTGGTACGCCACGTGGATTCCTGCCGCCTCGCTTTTCTCATTCCCTTTCGGGTGCCCCTCATCTGGGTGCCTGTCCCCCTCTTCCTTGCGCTGTGGTGTGTTCGCTTCATGAGTAGACACTGACACTCTAGCCTGTGTGCACCCTATAGATATAGTACTTCATCGACAATGGGTATTACTTTTTCCATGGCTGTCCATAGATCAGGGTCCAGAGTAAAACCACCTCGCTTCAGGCAGAGGAGTCGAACAAAATAGGGACCGCGGAAAATGTAGACGTCGTCACACAGGTGAATGCTATCACCGTCCAGGTCACCCAACAACACCCGTTTCAAGGTAGTCCAGCCTTCCGGTGACAAAGAGACACGCGCTGGTTCAGACGTACACCAACACCTACTGTCGTCATCGATGAGCTCCACTCGTTTGGGGTACAACAATAGGGTGCAGCCAGGTGTAAGAGTGCGGGTCGCTACAGAGTTCGCGTCGGGGTGCAGTAAGTCGTGGACGTCGGTGATAATAGCTTTCAGCGCCTGCCATAATGCCGCACGGAGTATGATAGAGGGACCACCACGCTCTTCTAACCGGGGAAAAAAAGAATCATCTCTACCACTTCGTAGGTAGACACCTACTCCCACGTGCATGAAATCGACTTCGGGCTCTTTTCCCTGTAACAACCGTGTCAATAGAGTCCATCCTGCTAGGGTTAAACATAGCTTCACCTCTCGGGGATGTTCTTCGATGAGCTTCAGTTGATGGTCATAGACGATCAGGATGACGTGGGGAGTGAGTTGGAACAAGGCAAGCTCCCCAAGTGCTCCGTGCGCTGCCATGGTGGTGAATGACAAAACACCGACGAGGCAGGCCTGTATATATCGAAGGGTGCACGTTGTGGTTTTTTATATTTTTCCATCTCCCCTTCGTGAAAGTCCGTGATCACTCGGTAGTGTCTATTAAACCCCTAGTCCGTAGCCGTACACGTTATAGTTTTTTCGTGCCTCTCTCTCTCTCTCTCTCTCTATCCGTACCCGTATACGTTATAGTTTTTTTTTATTTTCCCCCTACCTTCGTGAAAGTCCGTGATCATTCGGGCTGTAATGTTATAGAGATAGGAATGGATTTAACCTGGGAATTGGCCATAGCCAATTTTGTGCAAAATGTGAGGATTGAAAATTAACCCAGGAAGGTATGTGCGCGCGGACGTCGCGATTCTTCGCCGACGTTCGCGCGCTGGCTGAGACCCACAACGAAAAAATGTTTCAGGGCCAACCCTAATGTTATAGAGATATGAATGGATTTAACATGGGAATTTGCTATAGCCAATTTTGCGCAAAAAGAGAGGATTCTGCGGGGACCCAGCAGGAATTACTCGCGCCTAAATTAGACCAATCAGCGACGCGTAGATCAACCCCTAATGTTATAGAGATACACAATGATTTAACCTGGAGAATTGGCCATAGCCAATTTTGTGCAAAATGTGAGGATTGAAAATTAACCCAGGAAGGTATGTGCGCGCGGACGTCGCGATTCTTCGCCGACGTCCGCGCGCTGGCTGAGACCCACAACGAAAAAATGTTTCAGGGCCAACCCTAATGTTATAGAGATATGAATGGATTTAACATGGGAATTTGCTATAGCCAATTTTGCGCAAAAAGAGAGGATTCTGCGGGGACCCAGCAGGCATTACTCGCGCCTAAATTAGACCAATCAGCGACGCGTAGATCAACCCCTAATGTTATAGAGATACACAATGATTTAACCTGGAGAATTGGCCATAGCCAATTTTGTGCAAAATATGAGGACTGAAAATTAACCCAGGAAGGGTTGTGCGCGCGGACGTCGCGATTCTTCGCGCGCTGGCTGAGAACCACAACGAAAAAATGTTTCAGGGCCATCCCTAATGTTATAGAGATATGAATGGATTTAACATGGGAATTGGCCATAGCCAATTTTGTGCAAAATGTGAGGATTGAAAATTAACCCATGAAGATATGCTACGCACTATATTGGCCAATCAGCAGTCGAGAAAAAGAGCCAATGAGCTATCGATAAAAGAACCAATGAGCGATCGATAAAAGAACCAATGAAGGAGCATCACCTCCGTTGAAACAGCCAATGAAAATCTACTCTAGTTTCAGTATAAAATCCGGGGCCGCGTGGCAAGCGTCATTCCAAATACCTTTGCCACACTGTCAAGACCTATAGACTGCAGCAGGAAAAACTTAACAGGGTGGCCAAGATGTCCACGACCAAGGCTTCGGGGCGGATGGTAGAGGCGAGGAAGAAGAGAGCCGAGGTGGCGAAAGCCATTAAAGCCTTCTGGCTAGGAGAAATTCAGCAATGGTGCCGGCAAGTGAACAACAACTTCACCCGGGAAGCAGGGACAATTCTCCACGCCCTCATCGTGACAGCTAGAACTCTATCGGATGAGGAGTGGTTGATCCATCTGCGAGAGGTCCTGGACGAGGTACATGAACAACGACAACCTCGTCCACAAGTCCAACCGGAATTCATTGACATCGGTGAAATTCCACCAGCATCGTTTGTAGACGATCTCCCCATCGATGTCGACGATGACCAACAACAACACCGTTACCGGTTGGAACCTGGCCGCTACTTTTCCGTCAGCAGTTTGGAGTAAACAGGCAAACTCCTCCTGAATAAAACAGGGTAAACAAATTGACCTCAAAGGCCCTTTTCAGGGCCACCCCAATCTACCGAAAGGGGAACTTCTAACTTGGCACATTGAATTCAAATCAGGTCCTACATGGGTGAATCTCCTCTCCTCTATATTCTATGATTACCAATCTCCAACCCCAAAAACAATCCCTGCCCCTCAACGGTCCTTTTCAGGGCCAACCCCTTCGCCTTCCAACACACAGTTTTTTTTCTCAGTGTTCAGGGCCAACCCATGCAAAAAATTTCAGGGCCAACCCCTAAACCGTCCTCCTTTTCATCAGGGCCAACCCTTGCAAAATGCCCCTCTCCCCCTCTATGATTTTTGATGGCCGCATGGAAAAATGGCATATTTAGCAAAGCCTCTAGAGCATTCCACACAGCGTAAATACTGTGGTGGTTTCCATATTGCGTCTGGTGCCAGTCTTCTTCTTATTGCGGTAGAGTAGTCCTCCATTTCTTGAATTTGTTCTAGTTGTTTCTTGTCTCTTTTGTCTCTTTTAAACATCTCTTTTCTGTTTTTTCTGTTTTTTCTTGGTCTTCTCCCAGTAATGGCGGCTGTAAAATAGCCATCTGTTCTTGTTCTTTTTTCCCCTCCCCTTTTTCTGTGGGTTCAGGCTGGTCAGTAGCTGCTACGGTGTAATAGGCTGGTGAAGTTGCACTGGTAAAATGAAAAGCTTCTCCACGTTTCATAAATTCATCGGGTAGGCGTTGAGCTTGGAGGCTTTGTTCTTCATGTTGTTGGAAGATATCTTCTAGCACTCGGTCAAACCGTTGGTATTGGAGTGCGGTGACATCCGCTGCCACTTGTGCTCCTTCGTCGTGTTCAATATCGCCACCCTGTACCGGTTGGTGTTGTTGTTGTTGTTGTTGTTCATCTATGAATAGGTCTTGTAATATATTATCCATCCAATCTTCATCGTGTACCATATCGATGAAATTCTCCTCTACCCGGTTGGTGTTGTAGTTCATTATCTATCAATAGCTCTTGTAATAGGTTGTCAATGGCTCCACCAATATCCATGGTTTCACCCATATCCATGATGTAGTTGTGAATGAATGGATAGACACTGCGCGCTTTTTTATAGTCTAACCGTAGAGCACGCGCATGAGCGCGCGCGCATGAGCGCGCGGACGTCAGCGAAATCTCTCCATTGATAGATTGCGCTGGCTGAGGCTCGCAGAAATTTTGTGTTTCTTTTCCAACTTTAAACCGGTGTGATTTTGCAATAAATGCGAGTGGACGTGTAAAATTTATTTCAACTTGAACTAGGGGAACTGATCGTGTAGCGTTGAAAAATTCAGAAGGCTAGCGGCAGGCTAACCCACTATTTTTAATGATTTTATCGATTTTTAGACCCGTAACGTTATGGATAGGGTGGTGTGGAAAACGCGGTACACTTGAAATAAATCGGTTTACCTCCGTAAAAATACGTGAGGTGTGTTCCTCACAGCCTTATAATGTCACCCTGAAAATTGCAGCAGGTTTATCGAAAGAAAAGTAGGAATTTTTATCCTATCACGCTGGCTACGGTAACACAGCACTATACAGTCTGGAGGCAAATGTGAGTACAGCTATGGGTGTCAATGGCTGTGTTACGGTAGCCAGCGTGATAGGATAAAAATTCCTACTTTTCTTTCGATAAACCTGCTGCAATTTTCAGGGTGACATTATAAGTCTGTGAGGGATACACCTCACGTATTTTTACGGAGGTAAACCGATTTATTTCAAATTTACCTGGTTTTTCTTTTAATGGAGAGATTTCGCTGACGTCCGCGCGCCATTAGCCGCCATTATCCGCCATCTTGGAAAATGGCGGCCAATGGCCGCCTAGACTATAAATAACGCGCAGTATCTAGCCATTCATTCACAACTACATCATGACTACCAGACGGCGGTTATTCAACACAATGAATCCACAAGATCCAAGAGACCCTAGAGAACATAGGGAAGTGATTCACACCAGTGGAGAAGACAACGATGAACATGTGACAATAATTACCAGCTTACAGCGGGTGCATGAACATCATATTGCCGATACGTTGAGACGGCGAAGTGAACAACAAGACCAAGAGGTCAGGGACGCTATGGACGATGAGGATGTCACGGACGATGAAGAACTCCCCGAGATAGAGTGGTTAAACAGTAGACCCCCAGCAAATACAGCGGCTACCCAAACGCCAGCTACCACAACGCCGGCTACGGAAACAGGAATGACAACGCCGGTTACCACAACGCCAGCTACCACAACGCCAGCTACAACAACAACAGGAATGACAACACCACCCTCTTGGACCGAGATGGTCCGCCTGAACGAACAGATTGATCAAATGAACGAACACATTGATCAATTGGAAGAGGACAAGTGTAAACTACGTAGAGATCTGACTAAGGAAGAGAATAAATCCACCTGTAGCGTGTGTAACATCGAAGAGACCATGTACGCCCTATTCCCGTGCGGTCACCTATGCCTATGTCGGGAATGCTGGGTATCCCTAACATGTATAGGGGGGACGTGCCAGTGCAGTGAGACGGAGGAACTGCATTTAAAGATAAAGTGTCCTGTGTGTAGGGCGTGGGTGTCCGGGGTGAAGAAAATTTACCGCCCGTAAAACAGTGTGATAAAACACTTTCGAAAGTCCCTTTTCAGGGCCACCCAATCTTTTCGAAAGAGGAAACTTCTAACTCAAAGCACAAAAAACACCAGCTCCCATCACCACACTCAATGAACACTAACACCCATTTTGAATTTTCTACTATTTTTATTAACATAATAGAATGAACGTCTTCACCACAGTAGACTCTGGGTATTGAATTTTAATACAATTATACGCTATCAAGGCGCTTCAATGAACATAGAATGAACATAGAATGTAGGAATACGATAATGTCTGAATGTTTCAATGCAACAAGACTTGAAATGTTCAATATTTATGCAACAAGACTAACACAGTAGAATGAACGTCTTCACCACAGTAGACTCTGGGTATTGAATTTTTTAAATACAATTATACGCTATCAAGGCGCTTCAATGAACGTAGAATGAACATAGAATGTAGGAATACGGTAATGTCTGAATGTTTTCAATGCAACAAGACTTGAAATGTTCAATATTTATGCAACAAGACTTGTTTGAACTCATCATCGTCTTTCCGCCCCTGGTGCACGTACATGAAGGTAGCAATCTGTTCACGTGGAATTCTGGGTGGACAGGCAGCTTCCAATGCCAGGGCAATTTGCAACTCGGTCACGTCCTGTAGTGCCTGAGTGATGAGCGCATCTGATGGTATACTATTGTCCACACACGTATGCGTGTTGAAGACCCCGTCCTTGTTCACACAGCCTGCACATTGCTGGATACGCAAGTGTCGAATGCGAGGTCTGAGATGATCCAGGAATGTGTCGATGTACTTCTTATAAATATACTGAGACACCTGGTCAGACAGGGCTTCATAAATTATAGCTGTGAGACTCTGCAGCTTCCGCCACGCCGTTATTTTCAAGGTGACGCCCTGAGGACAAGGAACACGCTCTTGCGTATCTGACCTCATTTTCCATTTCCGTATATGCACCAGGAGCATGTCGTTGAATCTAGAACAGCTGACAAAGATATGTCGTCACCCACATCAAATTTCGCTTCGTCACTCCCCTGGTGGTCAATGACCGCATCGACGGCGTAATCAATGGTCTGTAGTTTTAGCCAGGTGTCCAACGTCAAGGCGATATGCTTAGCTGGTTTGTCGTCCCAGGCCGGAGCGTTAAAATGCACTTCCTCGTCTTTGACACTCACAGTTAAATAGGGTGAGAGCTCCCAAGTGTTCGTGTGGGCTGCCTGGTAGGCCTGCTGGATAATGTCATTGATCTCCTGCACAGACGTAGGAAGTTGCACCTCTTCTTCTTTCGCTGGCTCAGGCACTTGCTGGGGCACTGGCTGAAGCACTTGCTCAGGTATTTCTAAAGGTGTTAGTCGGGGTCGTTTGGGTCTTGCACCGCGTTTGGCAGGTACACCAGACTCTAGGTGCGTACGTTTGCTAGCTGTACGCTCCTGGGCTTTAAGTAGATCTGCTACTTCTTCAAGTTTGGTAGCTGTACGCTCTTCGGTGATGTCCATGACTAAGATATCATCATCTTCTGAATCCTGGGCTTGGAAGTAGATCTGCTAGTTCTTCATTTCCCGTCTTCTTCAGCGCCTCCACGAAGGCTAGAAATGCATAGGGGCCACGGCGCAGTAGATCGTCGATGAGGGCTCTGTTTTGTCGTGAAGTGGTGTTCTGCGCCATGATATCTTCGACACCGTGTTTCAGGAGTATGTTTTCCTCCATAAGCAGATCACATAGTTCGGCCACATGCTGCATCTCATCAATGAGACGAACACGGTACTGTTGAAGCTTAACTCGCTGGGGTGACTCCATGACTGTGGGCTCAGGCTGGTCATTAGCTGCTACGGTGTAATAGGCTGGTGAAGTTGCACTGGTAAAACGAAAACCTTTTCCACGTCTCATACAGGCAGGCAGGTAGGCAGGCAGGCAAGCAGGCAGGCTGGTCAGGCAGGTAGGTAGGGTAGTGCAATGAATACACCAAAATCTCCTCCTTTTATACGTTTTTCTACAACAATTTTCCAACATGGCGGCTACAACATGGCGGCTACAAGATGGCGCCTACAACATGGCGGCTACAACATGGCGCCTACAACATGGCGGCTACAACATGGCGCCTACAACATGGCGGCTACAACATGGCGGCATGCCAGGGAAAACCCCCAGTACATAACAAACAAGTCTGGACATGTCCAAAGGTCACGCCTCATTCACCCCAACCGGAAGTGACGTCATATGCAAATTCTGAGGTCAAAGGTCAATAGGGCTCAATTCCCACTTACACTACTACTCTCGTCAACTATCTGCGTTGGGTAAGTGTTGTAATTTGCATGGCGACCGGAAGTATTTATTGGTTGTTTGATGGGTCACATATATAGTGCATAGATGTACATGTTGAGTCTCTATATGTGATAGGTGCAAACTGTGTTAGTGAGGCAGATCGTGATTTGCGGATAGAGAATACTAGTCAGTTAACTCTGTGGAAATAATAAACATCCTTTACAAGGAGCATGGCAGATTTTTATCCACTGATCATTAAAACAATAGCTGCGGTATCCCGATAGTTCTCACCTTGAGTGGAGTTTTCCCGACTACCCATGCGCGTCGTTGCTTCATTCTCGTAGCTATGTTCGGCTGATATAATACCTGGCAGATACAACACATGCGCAATTAAACAGAATGTATAAATATTTCTCCGGATCCTAATATAGTAGACCATTTTCAGTGTATCGAGATGACTCATAGATGTTCGCATTCCTCCAATATCAATTAATATCAGCTGTTTCATGTAGTACCATTATTGGTTTATGTATTCTCAAAAATCAGACAATAGATATATGAAAGATAATTTGTATTCAATATTTTAATTCAGATGGAATGAATAGGTCGTTAGTGAAATTCAGAACCATAACCAGTGCTGAACGGTTCATGACAAGTATTCGGGGCTGACGAGAGGTCGATAGGACGATGAGAGATCGTGAGCATCAAGGGCGGTTGTGAGGTTACCGAGAGATCGTGAGAATGAGGAGCAGTCTTGGGGCTTACGAGAGGTCGTGAGGCTGATAAGCGGTCTTAAGGTTGTCATAAGGCTGATTCGAGGTCGTTGGGTTGACGGAAGGTCGTGAGGCTAACGAGAGGTAATGAGGCTGAAGAGATGTAAAACTGACGAGGGGTCGTGAGGCTGACGAGAGGGATGAGACTGACAAGAGGCCGCGAAACTAAAGAGTGGTCGTGAAGCTGACGGGAGGTGTTGATGCTGACTAGAGGTTGTGAGGCTTACGGAGGTGGTAGACTGACGAGAGGTCGTGAGTCTGACGGAGGTCGGTATAGCTGACGAGAGTTCTTGAGCCTTACGAAAGATCGTGGGGCTAACATGAAGTCTTGAGGCTGAATAAATGTCATGAGACTGAATGGAGGTCGTGACGCTGGCAAGATGCAGTGGGGCTGCAAAGAGGTTAAGGTGATGAGGCTGACGAGAGATCGTGTATTATATTTATGAGTGATCGTCAATGGCTGATGACAGTTCTCTTACTTTCTTCAATTTCAGGATTTCTGCGGGGACGCAGGATGGCCACAGTTGTCTCATAGCCCAATATTTCCATATTCGAAGCTAGAAATAGACAAAGCAGGTAATTATCACATGGAACGGAAGAGATCAATTGGCTGACGGCAGGTCGTGAGGCGGACGAATGTTGTAATACCGAGGAACAGTCGTAAGGCAGACGAGAGGTCGTGAGACTGACGGGAGGTATGAGGCTGACGAAAGGCCTTGAAGAATGATCATGAGGCTGATGAGAGGTCGTGAAGCTGAAAAGAGGTCGAGAGGTTGGTGGAAGGCCTTGATGCTGATGAGAGGGTGTAAGGCTGACGGAGGTCGTTAGATTGACAAAAAGTCGCGAACCTGACGAGTGATCGTGAGGCCGACAAAATGTCGCGAGGCTGACGAGATGTCATGGGGCTAACGAGAGGTCATGAGACTGATGGGAATTCGCGATGCCGGCGAGAGATCGTGGGGCTGAATAGAGCTGGTTGGGATGAGGAGCGGTCGAGAGACTGCCGAAAGATCGTGAGGCTGATAACAAAATCCCGCCTTATCGTACCATCACCTTTTACCTAACAAGCTCTTACCAAAATATTTCGTTAGAGAAATATCCACTTCTGGTTGAGCTAATTGCCACATCTCGTGAGGCTGACAAAAGACCGTGTGGCTAGCAAGAGCTCTTGCTAGCCACACGGTCTTTTGTCAGCCTCACGAGATGTGGCAATTAGCTCAACCAGAAGTGGATATTTCTCTAACGAAATATTTTGGTAAGAGCTTGTTAGGTAAAAGGTGATGGTACGATAAGGCGGGATTTTGTAGCGGCAAGAGAAAATATAAGTAAATAATATGTGAAAGTTTTAGTGCGATTGCGTTATGATTATAATTATGACATGAAACTGAAATTCACAGCTTGTGCTATTTCGTGAAGAAAGGGTCTAAATCGAGTCCTTCAGACACGCATTTAGACGCGAAGGATCCCTTGGACCAAAACGCCATTTAACGTGGTGTTGTGCGGTAACATTATATCCCCACTGCTGGAAAATCTTTTTGGTCCAAGGAGTCCTTCATACCAAAAAATGAAAAGTTATGAATCATAACGTTTGAATTTTTCATAAGTAGATTAAAGTGACAAAATAGCCTGTTATAGTTGTTCGTATGTCGTGGTGTAGTGAATACGCACGTTGGATCACAAGCGCCTCGAACTTTTCTTTTACCGAGTTCGAATCCCAGGAGGGCAACATGTGTGACGTCAACAAGTTATTTTAATCATTCTCATGTGGGGTTTTTTAAAATTGCTTTCAGTATATCTGAAATAAGATTTTAGGCTATCAATATGAACCAATTAAAAGTAAAATAAATATTGTTTACCGATGACACTCTACCGCGTGGACAGTATATATTGTTTACCGACGACCCGATACCGTGTGGACATTAGGGGCTAGTCAAACTTTGAAATCGAACGATCAGTCGCTACCCGTTACAATATATTGGCAATATATTCGCCTAAATTGTGTATTTATTCTCCAATATGTGCATGTAAAATCGACTGCAACGTGGTGAAATAATAACGCCATCATATGGCCTTTTTTCATCGTAACATTTAGTCCGTTGATTGACAGTTGACGCCGAGGACAAGTTGTACATGCATTGGGATTGACAGATGGCGGCAAGAAATGTACATTCCTATGGGTCGGCTGGCTGTGGGCAAAAACCCCGCCTTACCATACCATCTCCTTTATTTCAAACATAAAAAATCGCACAAGTGGGCTGACTTTACACACAATATACTTATTATAATTATATTATAATATAAATTATCGTCAATGACTGATGAGAATGCCCTTACTTCTTTCAATTTCTGGATTTTCGCGGGGTCGTAGGATGGCTACTGGTGTCTCATATCCCAAGATTTCCATATTAGAAGCTAAATATAAACAGAACAGGAAATGAGCACACGGAATTCTGCATATTTGCTCACATGATTATTCTATGAATCAGATCAAGTTTCCAACAGGAATTATACAATGAAGATAAAACAATATTACTCTGACGAATTCACAATACATTGATTATAATAACTCATAATTAATACAATAACGCCGTGTTCGTTTCCGTTCATCAGTATTTTTTTTTCCAGGAAATTAGAAGAATTGCCAGCAAATCTATATCATGTAAATATAGAATATATTATAAATGTCGAGGGTGATATATACATAAGTTTAACTATACCGTTGTTGGAGTTCTCGGCTATAAAAGACAGGGTGGCCAGGTCCTCATATACGCCAAACATGGTCGACGCTGAAATTACGATAAATAAGCAATTTACAGAACTATCGAATTTCCATTGACGTAATTTTAAAATAATGACTTTATTCTCTATTATTATTATTATAGATCCCAGCCAGTATGACTGGAATCCTATTATTATCAGTATTTTATATTTTTCGCCAAATTTGGCGCGTTTTGTTTCTTCGATCCCACTTGAAAGATTGAATTTGAAACTTTATTTCATAACAAGGACGTGACGAATCTGGTACTTTACCCCAATAGAAATCAATATGTCCAAAGTCCTGGTGGTCATCTTGGATTGATGAAATTTTAAATTTTAAACTAAATCTTCTGGTCTCAAACTGCTGACCCGATCGATGCCAAACTTATTAATCAGTATCGAATCTACTGGGCCTTTATGCGAAAATTTGTTGCGTAAAACAATATGGTCGCCATGGAAAAATTACAATTGTCCTCTTTTTTAACTATCGGAAGCGTTGAAATATCATAAATGTAGGTAGGTATTGGATGATGTGCAGTCATGAGAGTAATATCCGGCATTCGTAGTGTGTATGGACGGACTAACTGTACGGCCTGATGTGATGATATACTCACATCGTAGTGTGTATGGACGGACTAACTGTACGGCCTGATGTGATGATATACTTACATCGTTGTGTATATGGACGGACTAACTGTACGGCCTGATGTGATGATATACTCACATCGTAGTGTGTATGGACGGACTAACTGTACGGCCTGATGTGATGATATACTCACATCGTTGTGTGTATGGACGGACTAACTGTACGGCCTGATGTGATGATATACTCATATCGTTGTGTGGCGGGCGAACTGTACGAACTGATATGATGATATACTCATATCGTTGTGTTTATGGACGAACGAACTGTACGGCCTGGTGTGATGATATACTCACATCGTTGTGTGTATGGACGGACGAATTGTACGGCCTGATGTGATGGTTGGATTCCATTGTATACATGAGCAGAGGCTGAAATTAAAAGGGTTTTTTCAAGTTATTCTGTCTGCTACAATTTAGGCACATTACATGTTCTTTTACTTTGAGTATCAAATCGTGGGACAGCATATCTGGAAGATCCGCCTTCAGCATTTGACTCTTCGGGCTAAATCAATACAGACCTCCCTAGCAAACTGAAATCGACGGTGTAGTGACGTTCGCGGTAAACATATTAGGGCCATCCCGCTCTCTAAAATGGGGGGTAAAAAAGGTCGTTTTTGCTCAATAACTTTTGATTCCTTCTTACCAATGCTTCAAAGCTTCAGGTGCATTAATTTATATATTGTTCCATGTCCTAAAATTAATTTGCCGTTTGAACAACGCGCCTGATGTTTAAACAGCGCGACAGATGTTTGGCCTATTCTTATGCAAATTAGCTAGATGACAATTTATTTTTTACTACCATTTGATGCGAATATATATGCCTGTGTGCGCCTCAAGAGGATTTTGTTGAATTCATTATGTAAACTGACTTACTGAGCAAAAACGACCTTTCTCCATTTTAGAGAGCAGGACCGCCCTAACCAGGTAAAGTGGTGGGCGTGCGCAGAGATGTCAATTTGAAATGAACAAATCCGTCAATCGAGTTGCGCCGCCCAATGAAAATGCTTCATGTTTGAATTGTTTATATTTGATCAGATTTGGAGTGCGCGTGGGTGTGCCTGGATATCTAGACTAAAACAACACCACACGGTGCAGAGTTTCAGACCCTGGATGGGGAATCTTCCAGATATGCCGTCCCAGGATTTGATCCTCAGAGAAATGTTCTCCACTTAATAATAAACATTGAGTGCCATCTGATGTCATGAGATGACGAGCCTGTCTTGTAGCCCAACTTGGAATATTGCTAAAGGATTGCAAAATGAGCATCGCCGAAAAAATAAGACAAAAATCTTAAAATAGCCAATATTAAAACAGCATACTTACGCGGAAATTCTTTAATGAACGACGACTGAATATTGAATGAAATAATGTTCCATAATATTCAAATCCATAAATTGAATTAAATATACATGAAATGAAACGGGATCGAGAAAAGAGTGGATCAGTGCTATTTGAAACTTGAAGCCGGTCTAAGTTCCCAACAACAGCTCATTCGGTGTAGTTTAATCCAAGAAATCGTATTTGAATTGAAACTATCGCCATCAAAACGTATAAAATCGTTGTTAAATTCTAATAGTAATAGCCGACATTTGGTGTCGATTCAGCAAATAGATCTTGATTGAAATATGAGTGGACAACAATAATCATACCTCACATTCACACTGACTGGGCCCAATAACCATACCTTACATTCACAACGACTGGACACCAATAACCATACCTTACATTCACAGTGACTGGGCACCAATAACCATACCTTACATTCACAACGACTGGACACCAATAACCATACCTTACATTCACAGTGACTGGGCACCAATAACCATACCTTACATTTCAGAGTGACTGGACAACAATAACCATACCTTACATTCACACCGACTGGACACCAATAACCATACCTTACATTCACACTGACTGGGCACCCATAACCATACCTTACATTCACAACGACTGGACACCAATAACCATACCTTACATTCACAACGACTGGACACCAATAATCACACCTTACATTCACACTGACTGGGCACCAATAACCATACCTTACATTCACAACGACTGGACACCAATAACCATAACTTACATTCACAACGACTGGACACCAATAACCATACCTTACATTCATAACGACTGGACACCAATAAACATACCTTACATTCACAACGACTGAACACCAATAACCATACCTTACATTCACAACGACTGGACACCAATAATCACACCTTACATTCACGCTGACTGGGCACCAATAACCATACCTTACATTCACAACGACTGGACACCAATAATCACACCTTACATTCACACTGACTGGGCACCAATAACCATACCTTACATTCACAGTGACTGGACACCAATAGCCATAACTTACATTCACATTGATTGGACACCAATAGCCATTCCTTACATTCACAATGGTTGGACACCAATAACCATACCTTACATTCACAGTGACTGGACACCAATAACCATACCTTACATTCACAGTGACTGGACACCAATAGCCATAACTTACATTCACATTGATTGGACACCAATAGCCATACCTTACATTCACAATGGTTGGACACCAAAAACCATATCTTACATACACACTGACTAGACACAAATACCTTACATTCACACCGACTAGACACCAATAGCCATACCTTACATTCACAATGCTTGGACACCAAAACCCATATCTTACATTCACAAATGACTGGACAGCAATAACCATACCTTACATTCGCACCGACTGGACAACAAAAATCATAACTTACATTCGCAAATGACTGAACAGCAAAAACCATACCTTACATTAACACTGACTGGACACCAGTAACCATACCTTACATTCATACTGACTGCACACCAATAACCATACCTCACAGTCACAATGACTGGACATCAATAACCTTACCTCACATTCACACTGACTGGACATCAATAACCATAGCTTACATTCACAATGACTGGGCACCAATAACCATACCTTACATTCACACTGACTGGACACCAATAACCATATCTTAGAGTCACAATGACTCGACATCAATAACCATACCTTACATTCACCATGATTGGACATCAATAAGCATACCTCACATTCACACTGACTAGGCAACAATAACCATACCTTACATTCACACTGACTGGGCACCAATAACCATACCTTACATTCACACTGACTGGACATCAATAACCATACCTTACATTCACACTGATTGGGCATCAATAACCATACCTTACAGTCACACTGACTGGACATCAATGACCATACCTTACATTCACACTGACTGGACATCAATAACCATACCTCAAATTCACACTGACTGGACATCAATAACCATACCTTGCATTCACACTGACAGGACACCAATAACCATACCTTACATTCACACTGACCGGACATCAATAACCATACCTTACATTCACACTGACTGGACATCAATAACCATACCTTACATTCACACTGACTGGACATCAATGACCATACCTTACATTCACAGTGACTGGACATCAATAACCATACCTCACATTCACACTGACTGGACTTCAATAACCATACATTGCATTCACACTGACACGACACCAATAACCATACCTTACATTCACAATGACAGGACATCAATAACCATACCTTACATTCACACTGACTGGACATCAATAACCATACCTTACATTCACACTGACTGAACATCAATAACCATACCTTATATTCACACTAACTGGACATCAATAACCATACCTCACATTCACACTGACTGGACATCAATAACCATACCTTACATTCACACTGACTGGACATCAATAACCATACCTCACATTCACACTGACTGGACATCAATAACCATACCTTACATTCACACTGACTGGACATCAATAACCATACCTTACATTCACACTGACTGGACATCAATAACCATACCTTACATTCACTGACTGGACATCAGCCAATATACCTCACAGTCACAATGACTGGACATCAATAACCATACCTTACATTCACACTGACTGGACTTCAATAACCATACCTCCACATTCACACTGACTGGACATCAATAACCATACCTTACATTCACACTGACTGGACATCAATAACCATACCTTACATTCACAATGACTGGACATCAATAACCATACCTCACAGTCACAATGACTGGACATCAATAACCATACCTCACATTCACACTGACTGGACATCAATAACCATACCTTACATTCACAATGACTGGACATCAATAACTTCATACCTTACATTCACACTGACTGGACATCAATAACCATACCTCACATTCACACTGACTGGACATCAATAACCATACCTCACAGTCACAATGACTGGACATCAATAACCATACCTTACATTCACACTGACTGGACATCAATGACCATACCTTACATTCACACTGACAGGACATCAATAACCATACCATACATTCACACTGACTGGACATCAATAACCATACCTCACATTCACACTGACTGGACATCAATAACCATACCTTACATTCACACTGATTGGACATCAATAACCACACCTTACATTCACACTGACTGGACATCAATGACCATACCTTACATTCACACTGACTGGACATCAATAACCATACCTTACATTCACACTGATTGGACATCAATGGCCATACCTTACATTCACACTGATTGGACATCAATAACCATACCTTACATTCACGCTGACTGGACATCAATAACCATACCTCACATTTACACTGACTGGACATCAATAACCATACCTCACAGTCACAATGACTGGACATCAATAACCATACCTCGCATTCACACTGACTGGACATCAATAACCATACCTTACATTCACACTGACTGGACATCAATGCCCATACCTTACATTCACACTGATTGGACATCTATAACCATACCTTACATTCACACTGACTGGACATCAATGACCATACCTCACATTCACAATGACTGGACATCAATAAACCATACCTCACAGTCACAATGACTGGACATCAATAACCATACCTCACATTCACACTGACTGGACATCAATAACCATACCTTACATTCACACTGACTGGACATCAATAACCATACCTTACATTCACACTGACTGGACATCAATGACCATACCTCACATTCACAATGACTGGACACCAATGACCATACCTTACATTCACGACATCAATAACCATACCTTACATTCACACTGACTGGGCGCTAATAACCATACCTTACATTCACACTGACTGGACACCAATGACCATACCTCACATTCACACTGAGTGTACACCAATAACAATACCTTACATTCACACTGACTGGACATCAACGACCATACCTCACATTCACAATGACTGGACATCAATAACCACACCTCACATTCACCATGACTGGACACCAATAACCATACCTTACAGTCACAATGACTGGACATCGATAACCATACCTCACATTCACACTGACTGGACATCAATAACCATACCTTACATTCTCAATGACTGGACATCAATAACCATACCTTACATTCACACAGACTGGACATCAATAACCATACCTTACATTCACACTGACTGGACATCAACGACCATACCTCACATTCACAATGACTGGATGACCATGCCTTACATTCACGACATCAATAACCATACCTTATATTCACACTGACTGGGCACCAATAGCCATACCTTACATTCACACTGACTGGACACCAATGACCATACCTCACATTCACACTGACTGGACACCAATAACCATACCCCACATTCACCATGACTGGACACCACTGACTGGACATCAATAACCATACCTCACATTCACACTGACTGGACATCAATAACCATACCTTACATTCTCAATGTCTGGGCACCAATAACCATACCTTACATTCACACTGACTGGACACCAATAACCATACCTTAGAGTCACAATGACTGGACATCAATAACCATACCTTACATTCACCATGATTGGACAACAATAAGCATACCTCACATTCACACTGACTGAACATCAATAACCATACCTTACATTCACACTGACTGGACATCAATGACCATACCTTAAATTCACACTGACTGGACATCAATGACCATACCTTAATTTCGCACTGACTGGACATCAATGACCATACCTTACATTCACACTGACTGGACATCAATAACCATACCTTACATTCACACTGACTGGACATCAATGACCATACCTTGCATTCACACTGACTGGACATCAATAACCATACCTCACATTCACACTGACTGGACATCAATAACCATACCTTACATTCACACTGATTGGGCATCAATAACCATACCTTACAGTCACACTGACTGGACATCACTGACCATACCTTACATTCACACTGACTGGACATCAATAACCATACCTCACATTCACACTGACTGGACATCAATAACCATACCTTGCATTCACACTGACAGGACACCAATAACCATACCTTACATTCACACTGACTGGACATCAATAACCATACCTTACATTCACACTGACTGGACATCAATAACCATACCTTACATTCACACTGACTGGACATCAATGACCATACCTTACATTCACACTGACTGGACACCAGTAACCATACCTTACATTCATACTGACTGCACACCAATAACCATACCTTACAGTCACAATGACTGGACATCAATAACCTCACCTCACATTCACACTGACTGGACATCAATAACCATAGCTTACATTCACAATGACTGGGCACCAATAACCATACCTTACATTCACACTGACTGGACACAAATAACCATATCTTAGAGTCACAATGACTCGACATCAATAACCATACCTTACATTCACCATGATTGGACATCAATAAGCATACCTCACATTCACACTGACTAGGCACCAATAACCATACCTTACATTCACACTGACTGGGCACCAATAACCATACCTTACATTCACACTGACTGGACATCAATAACCATACCTTACATTCACACTGATTGGGCATCAATAACCATACCTTACAGTCACACTGACTGGACATCAATGACCATACCTTACATTCACACTGACTGGACATCAATAACCATACCTCACATTCACACTGACTGGACATCAATAACCATACCTTGCATTCACACTGACAGGACACCAATAACCATACCTTACATTCACACTGACTGGACATCAATAACCATACCTTACATTCACACTGACTGGACATCAATAACCATACCTTACATTCACACTGACTGGACATCAATGACCATACCTTACATTCCACACTGACTGGACATCAATAACCATACCTCACATTCACATGACTGGACTTCAATAACCATACATTGCATTCACACTGACACGACACCAATAACCATACCTTACATTCACAATGACAGGACATCAATAACCATACCTTACATTCACACTGACTGGACATCAATAACCATACCTTACATTCACACTGACTGAACATCAATAACCATACCTACATTCACACTGATGACTGGACACATCAATAACCATACCTCACATTCACACTGACTGGACATCCAACCAACCGCCCACCTTACATTCACACACTGACTGGACATCAATAACCATACCTTCCATTCACACTGACTGGACATCAATAACCATACCTTACATTCACACTGACTGAACATCAATAACCATACCTTACATTCACACTGACTGGACATCAATAACCATACCTCACATTCACACTGACTGGACATCAATAACCATACCTTACATTCACACTGACTGGACATCAATAACCATACCTTACATTCACACTGACTGGACATCAATAACCATACCTCACAGTCACAATGACTGGACATCAATAACCATACCTTACATTCACACTGACTGGACTTCAATAACCATACCTCACATTCACACTGACTGGACATCAATAACCATACCTTACATTCACACTGACTGGACATCAATAACCATACCTTACATTCACAATGACTGGACATCAATAATCATACCTCACAGTCACAATGACTGGACATCAATAACCATACCTCACATTCACACTGACTGGACATCATTAACCATACCTTACATTCACAATGACTGGACATCAATAACCATACCTTACATTCACACTGACTGGACATCAATAACCATACCTCACATTCACACTGACTGGACATCAATAACCATACCTCACAGTCACAATGACTGGACATCAATAATCATACCTTACATTCACACTGACTGGACATCAATAACCATACCTCACATTCACACTGACTGGACATCAATAACCATACCTTACATTCACACTGATTGGACATCAATAACCATACCTTACATTCACACTGACTGGACATCAATGACCATACCTTACATTCACACTGACAGGACATCAATAACCATACCATACATTCACACTGACTGGACATCAATAACCATACCTCACATTCACACTGACTGGACATCAATAACCATACCTTACATTCACACTGATTGGACATCAATAACCACACCTTACATTCACACTGACTGGACATCAATGACCATACCTTACATTCACACTGACTGGACATCAATAACCATACCTTACATTCACACTGATTGGACATCAATGACCCTCACATTCACACTGACTGGACATCAATAACCATACCTCACACACAATGACTGGACATCAATAACATACCTTACATTCACACTGACTGGACATCAATAACCATACCTCACATTCACACTGACTGGACATCAATAACCATACCTTACATTCACACTGATTGGACATCAATAACCATACCTTACATTCACACTGACTGGACATCAATGACCATACCTTACATTCACACTGACAGGACATCAATAACCATACCATACATTCACACTGACTGGACATCAATAACCATACCTCACATTCACACTGACTGGACATCAATAACCATACCTTACATTCACACTGATTGGACATCAATAACCACACCTTACATTCACACTGACTGGACATCAATGACCATACCTTACATTCACACTGACTGGACATCAATAACCATACCTTACATTCACACTGATTGGACATCAATGACCAGACCTTACATTCACACTGATTGGACATCAATAACCATACCTTACATTCACACTGACTGGACATCAATAACCATACCTCACATTTACACTGACTGGACATCAATAACCATACCTCACAGTCACAATGACTGGACATCAATAACCATACCTCGCATTCACACTGACTGGACATCAATAACCATACCTTACATTCACACTGACTGGACATCAATGCCCATACCTTACATTCACACTGATTGGACATCTATAACCATACCTTACATTCACATTGACTGGACATCAATGACCATACCTCACATTCACAATGACTGGACATCAATAAACCATACCTCACAGTCACAATGACTGGACATCAATAACCATACCTCACATTCACACTGACTGGACATCAATAACCATACCTTACATTCACACTGACTGGACATCAATAACCATACCTTACATTCACACTGACTGGACATCAATGACCATACCTCACATTCACAATGACTGGACACCAATGACCATACCTTACATTCACGACATCAATAACCATACCTTACATTCACACTGACTGGGCACTAATAACCATACCTTACATTCACACTGACTGGACACCAATGACCATACCTCACATTCACACTGAGTGGACACCAATAACAATACCTTACATTCACACTGACTGGACATCAATGACCATACCTCACATTCACAATGACTGGACATCAATAACCATACCTCACATTCACCATGACTGGACACCAATAAATACCTTACAGTCACAATGACTGGACATCGATAACCATACCTCACATTCACACTGACTGGACATCAATAACCATACCTTACATTCACACTGACTGGACATCACTGACTGGACATCAATAACCATACCTTACATTCTCAATGTCTGGGCACCAATAACCATACCTTACATTCACACTGACTGGACACCAATAACCATACCTTAGAGTCACAATGACTGGACATCAATAACCATACCTTACATTCACCATGATTGGACAACAATAAGCATACCTCACATTCACACTGACTGAACATCAATAACCATACCTTACATTCACACTGACTGGACATCAATGACCATACCTTAAATTCACACTGACTGGACATCAATGACCATACCTTAATTTCGCACTGACTGGACATCAATGACCATACCTTACATTCACACTGACTGGACATCAATAACCATACCTTACATTCACACTGACTGGACATCAATGACCATACCTTGCATTCACACTGACTGGACATCAATAACCATACCTCACATTCACACTGACTGGACATCAATAACCATACCTTACATTCACACTGATTGGGCATCAATAACCATACCTTACAGTCACACTGACTGGACATCACTGACCATACCTTACATTCACACTGACTGGACATCAATAACCATACCTCACATTCACACTGACTGGACATCAATAACCATACCTTGCATTCACACTGACAGGACACCAATAACCATACCTTACATTCACACTGACTGGACATCAATAACCATACCTTACATTCACACTGACTGGACATCAATAACCATACCTTACATTCACACTGACTGGACGTCAATGACCATACCTTACATTCACACTGACTGGACATCAATAACCATACCTCACATTCACACTGACTGGACTTCAATAACCATACATTGCATTCACACTGACACCACACCAATAACCATACCTTACATTCACAATGACAGGACATCAATAACCACACCTTACATTCACACTGACTGGACATCAATAACCATACCTTACATTCACACTGACTGAACATCAATAACCATACCTTACATTCACACTAACTGGACATCAATAACCATACCTCACATTCACACTGACTGGACATCAATAACCATACCTTACATTCACACTGACTGGACATCAATAACCATACCTCACATTCACACTGACTGGACATCAATAACCATACCTTACATTCACACTGACTGAACATCAATAACCATACCTTACATTCACACTGACTGGACATCAATAACCATACCTTACATTCACACTGACTGGACATCAATAACCATACCTTACATTCACACTGACTGGACATCAATAACCATACCTCACAGTCACAATGACTGGACATCAATAACCATACCTTACATTCACACTGACTGGACATCAATAACCATACCTTACATTCACAATGACTGGACATCAATAACCATACCTCACAGTCACAATGACTGGACATCAATAACCATACCTTACATTCACACTGACTGGACATCAATAACCATACCTTACCTTCACACTGACTGGACATCAATAACCATACCTCACATTCACACTGACTGGACATCAATAACCATACCTCACAGTCACAATGACTGGACATCAATAATCATACCTTACATTCACACTGACTGGACATCAATAACCATACCTCACATTCACACTGACTGGACATCAATAACCATACCTTGCATTCACACTGACAGGACACCAATAACCATACCTTACATTCACACTGACTGGACATCAATAACCATACCTTACATTCACACTGACTGGACATCAATAACCATACCTTACATTCACACTGACTGGACATCAATGACCATACCTTACATTCACACTGACTGGACACCAGTAACCATACCTTACATTCATACTGACTGCACACCAATAACCATACCTTACAGTCACAATGACTGGACATCAATAACCTCACCTCACATTCACACTGACTGGACATCAATAACCATAGCTTACATTCACAATGACTGGGCACCAATAACCATACCTTACATTCACACTGACTGGACACAAATAACCATATCTTAGAGTCACAATGACTCGACATCAATAACCATACCTTACATTCACCATGATTGGACATCAATAAGCATACCTCACATTCACACTGACTAGGCACCAATAACCATACCTTACATTCACACTGACTGGGCACCAATAACCATACCTTACATTCACACTGACTGGACATCAATAACCATACCTTACATTCACACTGATTGGGCATCAATAACCATACCTTACAGTCACACTGACTGGACATCAATGACCATACCTTACATTCACACTGACTGGACATCAATAACCATACCTCAAATTCACACTGACTGGACATCAATAACCATACCTTGCATTCACACTGACAGGACACCAATAACCATACCTTACATTCACACTGACCGGACATCAATAACCATACCTTACATTCACACTGACTGGACATCAATAACCATACCTTACATTCACACTGACTGGACATCAATGACCATACCTTACATTCACACTGACTGGACATCAATAACCATACCTCACATTCACACTGACTGGACTTCAATAACCATACATTGCATTCACACTGACACGACACCAATAACCATACCTTACATTCACAATGACAGGACATCAATAACCATACCTTACATTCACACTGACTGGACATCAATAACCATACCTTACATTCACACTGACTGAACATCAATAACCATACCTTACATTCACACTAACTGGACATCAATAACCATACCTCACATTCACACTGACTGGACATCAATAACCATACCTTACATTCACACTGACTGGACATCAATAACCATACCTCACATTCACACTGACTGGACATCAATAACCATACCTTACATTCACACTGACTGAACATCAATGACCATACCTTACATTCACAGTGACTGGACATCAATAACCATACCTTACATTCACACTGACTGGACATCAATAACCATACCTTACATTCACACTGACTGGACATCAATAACCATACCTCACAGTCACAATGACTGGACATCAATAACCATACCTTACATTCACACTAACTGGACTTCAATAACCATACCTCACATTCACACTGACTGGACATCAATAACCATACCTTACATTCACACTGACTGGACATCAATAACCATACCTTACATTCACAATGACTGGACATCAATAATCATACCTCACAGTCACAATGACTGGACATCAATAACCATACCTCACATTCACACTGACTGGACATCATTAACCATACCTTACATTCACAATGACTGGACATCAATAACCATACCTTACATTCACACTGACTGGACATCAATAACCATACCTCACATTCACACTGACTGGACATCAATAACCATACCTCACAGTCACAATGACTGGACATCAATAATCATACCTTACATTCACACTGACTGGACATCAATAACCATACCTCACATTCACACTGACTGGACATCAATAACCATACCTTACATTCACACTGATTGGACATCAATAACCATACCTTACATTCACACTGACTGGACATCAATGACCATACCTTACATTCACACTGACAGGACATCAATAACCATACCATACATTCACACTGACTGGACATCAATAACCATACCTCACATTCACACTGACTGGACATCAATAACCATACCTTACATTCACACTGATTGGACATCAATAACCACACCTTACATTCACACTGACTGGACATCAATGACCATACCTTACATTCACACTGACTGGACATCAATAACCATACCTTACATTCACACTGATTGGACATCAATGACCAGACCTTACATTCACACTGATTGGACATCAATAACCATACCTTACATTCACACTGACTGGACATCAATAACCATACCTCACATTTACACTGACTGGACATCAATAACCATACCTCACAGTCACAATGACTGGACATCAATAACCATACCTCGCATTCACACTGACTGGACATCAATAACCATACCTTACATTCACACTGACTGGACATCAATGCCCATACCTTACATTCACACTGATTGGACATCTATAACCATACCTTACATTCACATTGACTGGACATCAATGACCATACCTCACATTCACAATGACTGGACATCAATAAACCATACCTCACAGTCACAATGACTGGACATCAATAACCATACCTCACATTCACACTGACTGGACATCAATAACCATACCTTACATTCACACTGACTGGACATAAATAACCATACCTTACATTCACACTGACTGGACATCAATGACCATACCTCACATTCACAATGAATGGACACCAATGATCATACCTTACATTCACGACATCAATAACCATACCTTACATTCACACTGACTGGGCACTAATAACCATACCTTACATTCACACTGACTGGACACGAATGACCATACCTCACATTCACACTGACTGGACACCAATAACAATACCTTACATTCACACTGACTGGACATCAATGACCATACCTCACATTCACAATGACTGGACATCAATAACCATACCTCACATTCACCATGACTGGACACCAATAACCATACCTTACAGTCACAATGACTGGACATCGATAACCATACCTCACATTCACACTGACTGGACATCAATAACCATACCTTACATTCTCAATGTCTGGGCACCAATAACCATACCTTACATTCACACTGACTGGACACCAATAACCATACCTTAGAGTCACAATGACTGGACATCAATAACCATACCTTACATTCACCATGATTGGACAACAATAAGCATACCTCGCATTCACACTGACTGAACATCAATAACCATACCTTACATTCACACTGACTGGACATCAATGACCATACCTTACATTCACACTGACTGGACATCAATAGCCATACCTCACATTCACACTGACTGGACATCAATAACCATACCTTACATTCACACTGATTGGGCATCAATAACCATACCTTACATTCACACTGACTGGACATCAATGACCATACCTTACATTCACACTGACTGGACATCAATAGCCATACCTCACATTCACACTGACTGGACATCAATAACCATACCTTACATTCACACTGATTGAGCATCAATAACCATACCTTACAGTCACACTGACTGGACATCACTGACCATACCTTACATTCACACTGACTGGACATCAATAACCATACCTCACATTCACACTGACTGGACATCAATAACCATACCTTGCATTCACACTGACAGGACACCAATAACCATACCTTACATTCACACTGACTGGACATCAATAACCATACCTTACATTCACACTGACTGGACATCAATAACCATACCTTACATTCACACTGACTGGACATCAATGACCATACCTTACATTCACAGTGACTGGACATCAATAACCATACCTCACATTCACACTGACTGGACTTCAATAACCATACATTGCATTCACACTGACACGACACCAATAACCATACCTTACATTCACAATGACAGGACATCAATAACCATACCTTACATTCACACTGACTGGACATCAATAACCATACCTTACATTCACACTGACTGAACATCAATAACCATACCTTACATTCACACTAACTGGACATCAATAACCATACCTCACATTCACACTGACTGGACATCAATAACCATACCTTACATTCACACTGACTGGACATCAATAACCATACCTCACATTCACACTGACTGGACATCAATAACCATACCTTACATTCACACTGACTGAATCAATAACCATACCTGACTGGACATCACCTTACATTCACAGTGACTGGACATCAATAACCATACCTTACATTCACACTGACTGGACATCAATAACCATACCTTACATTCACACTGACTGGACATCAATAACCATACCTCACAGTCACAATGACTGGACATCAATAACCATACCTTACATTCACACTGACTGGACTTCAATGACCATACCTCACATTCACACTGACTGGACATCAATAACCATACCTTACATTCACACTGACTGGACATCAATAACCATACAATACATTCACAATGACTGGACATCAATAACCATACCTCACAGTCACAATGACTGGACATCAATAACCATACCTTACATTCACACTGACTGGACATCAATAACCATACCTTACATTCACACTGACTGGACATCAATAACCATACCTCACATTCACACTGACTGGACATCAATAACCATACCTCACAGTCACAATGACTGGACATCAATAATCATACCTTACATTCACACTGACTGGACATCAATAACCATACCTCACATTCACACTGACTGGACATCAATAACCATACCTTACATTCACACTGATTGGACCTCAATAACCATACCTTACATTCACACTGACTGGACATCAATGACCATACCTTACATTCACACTGACAGGACATCAATAACCATACCTTACATTCACACTGACTGGACATCAATAACCATACCTCACATTCACACTGACTGGACATCAATAACCATACCTTACATTCACACTGATTGGACATCAATAACCACACCTTACATTCACACTGACTGGACATCAATGACCATACCTTACATTCACACTGACTGGACATCAATAACCATACCTTACATTCACACTGATTGGACATCAATGACCATACCTTACATTCACACTGATTGGACATCAATAACCATACCTTACATTCACACTGACTGGACATCAATAACCATACCTCACATTTACACTGACTGGACATCAATAACCATACCTCACAGTCACAATGACTGGACATCAATAACCATACCTCGCATTCACACTGACTGGACATCAATTACCATACCTTACATTCACACTGACTGGACATCAATGCCCATACATTACATTCACACTGATTGGACATCTATAACCATACCTTACATTCACACTGACTGGACATCAATGACCATACCTCACATTCACAATGACTGGACATCAATAAACCATACCTCACAGTCACAATGACTGGACATCAATAACCATACCTCACATTCACACTGACTGGACATCAATAACCATACCTTACATTCACACTGACTGGACATCAATAACCATACCTTACATTCACACTGACTGGACATCAATGACCATACTTCACATTCACAATGACTGGACACCAATGACCATACCTTACATTCACGACATCAATAACCATACCTTACATTCACACTGACTGGGCACTAATAACCATACCTTACATTCACACTGACTGGACACCAATGACCATACCTCACATTCACACTGACTGGACACCAATAACAATACCTTACATTCACACTGACTGGACATCAATGACCATACCTCACATTCACAATGACTGGACGTCAATAACCATACCTCACATTCACCATGACTGGACACCAATAACCATACCTTACATTCACAACGACTGGACACCAATAACCATAACTTACATTCACAACGACTGGACACCAATAACCATACCTTACATTCATAACGACTGGACACCAATAAACATACCTTACATTCACAACGACTGAACACCAATAACCATACCTTACATTCACAACGACTGGACACCAATAATCACACCTTACATTCACGCTGACTGGGCACCAATAACCATACCTTACATTCACAACGACTGGACACCAATAATCACACCTTACATTCACACTGACTGGGCACCAATAACCATACCTTACATTCACAACGACTGGACACCAATAACCATACCTTACATTCAGAACGACTGGACACCAATAATCACACCTTACATTCACACTGACTGGGCACCAATAACCATACCTTACATTCACAACGACTGGACACCAATAACCATAACTTACATTCACAACGACTGGACACCAATAACCATACCTTAGATTCATAACGACTGGACACCAATAAACATACCTTACATTCACAACGACTGAACACCAATAACCATACCTTACATTCACAACGACTGGACACCAATAATCACACCTTACATTCACACTGACTGGGCACCAATAACCATACCTTACATTCACAACGATTGGACACCAATAATCACACCTTACATTCACACTGACTGGGCACCAATAACCATACCTTACATTCACAACGACTGGACACCAATAACCATACCTTACATTCACAGTGACTGGACACCAATAGCCATAACTTACATTCACATTGATTGGACACCAATAGCCATTCCTTACATTCACAATGGTTGGACACCAATAACCATACCTTACATTCACAGTGACTGGACACCAATAACCATACCTTACATTCACAGTGACTGGACACCAATAGCCATAACTTACATTCACATTGATTGGACACCAATAGCCATACCTTACATTCACAATGGTTGGACACCAAAAACCATATCTTACATACACACTGACTAGACACAAATACCTTACATTCACACCGACTAGACACCAATAGCCATACCTTACATTCACAATGCTTGGACACCAAAACCCATATCTTACATTCACAAATGACTGGACAGCAATAACCATACCTTACATTCGCACCGACTGGACAACAAAAATAATAACTTACATTCGCAAATGACTGAACAGCAAAAACCATACCTTACATTAACACTGACTGGACACCAGTAACCATACCTTACATTCATACTGACTGCACACCAATAACCATACCTTACAGTCACAATGACTGGACATCAATAACCTTACCTCACATTCACACTGACTGGACATCAATAACCATAGCTTACATTCACAATGACTGGGCACCAATAACCATACCTTACATTCACACTGACTGGACACCAATAACCATATCTTAGAGTCACAATGACTCGACATCAATAACCATACCTTACATTCACCATGATTGGACATCAATAAGCATACCTCACATTTACACTGACTAGGCACCAATAACCATACCTTACATTCACACTGACTGGGCACCAATAACCATACCTTACATTCACACTGACTGGACATCAATAACCATACCTTACATTCACACTGATTGGGCATCAATAACCATACCTTACAGTCACACTGACTGGACATCAATGACCATACCTTACATTCACACTGACTGGACATCAATAACCATACCTCACATTCACACTGACTGGACATCAATAACCATACCTTGCATTCACACTGACAGGACACCAATAACCATACCTTACATTCACACTGACTGGACATCAATAACCATACCTTACATTCACACTGACTGGACATCAATAACCATACCTTACATTCACACTGACTGGACATCAATGACCATACCTTACATTCACACTGACTGGACACCAGTAACCATACCTTACATTCATACTGACTGCACACCAATAACCATACCTTACAGTCACAATGACTGGACATCAATAACCTTACCTCACATTCACACTGACTGGACATCAATAACCATAGCTTACATTCACAATGACTG